>JAOUWY010000047.1:12880678-12891566 GCA_025728095.1 Prietella phreatophila | reverse complement strand
GCTTCCCTCCGGACCGGAAAAGGAGACCGACTTACCGAGTGTGTGCGCACGCTTATCGTATGCAGGTATTTTCGCCGCAATAGTGGCCAACCAAAATCTTGTGTACTAATCTCTCTCTCTCTCTCTCTCTCTCTCTCTCGTGTGCTCTCCCGCCTTTGAAGGTGCCGACTCGGACGAGGCCGACAACGGGAGAAAGCAGCCAACGGAGGCGGACGGCACGGAAAGACACCTCACGCTCTTACAAGAGTCCCGACACGCCCTCTGAGAGCGTCGCGGCATCCACCCTACCCCCCCTCCGGGCTCCCCTCACGCAGCTATGTGCACACGGACACATCCAAACCCCGGGCTAATCCCGTTACAGTACCTTATCCCATCTGTGAAACATGATCGTGGTAGTATCATGGTTTGAGCCTGTTTTGTTGCATCTGGGCCAAGACGACTTTCCATCATTGATGGAACAATGACTTCTGAATTATACCATTGAATTCTAAAGGAAAATGTCTATCAAAGAATGATTAAAGTTGAATGAAGTTAATGTTTTGGAAAGGTCAAGTCAAAGTCCTGACCCTAGTCCAATAGAAATGTTGTGGAAGGACCTGAACAAGCAGGTCATGTGAGGAAACACACCAACATCCCAGAGTTGATGCTGTTCTGTACTGAGGAACAAGCAAAAATTCGTCCAAGCCGATGTGCAGGACTGCTCAACAGTTGCAGTTATTGCTGCACAAGGGGGTCACACCAGAAACTAGAAGCAAATGTTCACACATTTTTATATGTAATACTGGATCATTTTCCTCAAGCACACCTGGTGCAACTAATGAAGCCCTTGATTAGTTGCATCAGATGTGCTTGAGACAACACCTGTTTTGCGTATTTGTACTATTGTGAGGGATTCTATTCAGTTGGCTGAATAATTTTGAGACTGGAGAAATCATTATAAGTTGTATTTTCACTGAATTTGGGAAACCATTTGAAGAATTTGTTGTGTTGAACAATTTCAATTGCTTTTGTTTGATTTGTTCATTGCAAACAGCTGAAAGTCTGTAAATTCTGACAATAAACCTGATTTGCAATGGGGTTGAATAATTCTGATAGCAACTGTATAGAAAATTCTAAAGGGTTCACAAACTTTCAAGCACCACTGTAGTTGTCAATAATAAGACAGGAAACAGTTAAATGTCTCTGGATATGGACCTTGAGGTCAACACGTCCGTTGTGAGAATCACATGATATGCATGTTGTAATATTACCATTGCTTTGGCTTTACAGTCAGCAAAAATGTAATTAACAATAAACAAATAACAAATCAACCATTTGGAAAATATTGCATCTTATTACTATAATATTCTTCTCCTCATCAAATGTCTAATATCTTCATTTTTTTATTCCAATAATTAAAATATCTAAAAATCTAATATCAGCACATGGTAGCTGGATAATGTGTGTCTCTCTGAAAGGGCTGTGGTAAAGAACTCTGCCTCATGAGAGAAGATGGGGATCGTACCTGTGTTTCTTCAACTGCTCACCTCAGCTGTACTTTGTCATGCTCTTTAGGGTATTTGACTTTTAGATGCTTCGTCATATTCCTGTTATTGCCACAATGTAATATTGTTTTTGACAAATGTCATATGTGGCTTCATCATTAGTAAGCAGAGTGCATTAGCTCCAGATGATGCTTCTTTTTCTGTCAGTCATGACCTCAGCCCTGCGCTCATATCCCTCTTTAAACCTGTGCTGAGTGCGCTCTGACTGATGGAGCCGAACGCTGACATGGTTTCATATTCATGTTAAGTTTATATTAAAATCACTTGTTGGAAAAATGCCAGGTAGGATTGATTTTTGTGAGAATCAATCCTCTCGATACAACACCAGTATCGAAAATATCGCTTTATTTAGGATCGATTTTCTCATCCCTATTTCTCATTCGCCATAAAGACACAGAAGAGAGTTTGTTATTTAATTATCTCCATGTACAGGTGAAAACATGAAGCCTCATTTGGGGAATGAGCTGAATCCAGTGAATTTAAAATATTTTCTGGTGTTAGAAAATAATTTAAATATGCTTTCAATATTTTCTGGTGATAGAAAAGTGTTCTAAATAAAGTTAAATGTGTTTGTTGTCACAAGAGGGGGATGGTTAATCATGGTTATCAAAAAACCACAAAGCACTCTAAGCGCAGCGTCTGTTTAAAAAAAATAATGGTGCATGAATGTCAGATATGAATGTTGGTTAAAAAGTAATAATGCTACTATAGCGTCATAAGCTTCTGAATGTTAAATACAGTTGGATAAAATCATATATGCTGCATCAACCTATCCACTTGTGAATGTCAAACTAGGATGATTAAAACATAATGATTTACATAGTTATTGTAGCAATATTCAAACTGTTGGTTAGCGAATGTAAATGAGTATGAAAAAGGGACAAATCTAATAATTTACATGTTGGTACAGAGACTGCAAAAAAAGCGAGAAAAGCATGAACAGAATTTTACACGTTCATAAATTAGAAGTATGTAAATGAAAGTTGTATGCAAACCTTTTTGAAAATGTTTGCACAGTGTGTATTTGAATCTCACTTACAATGAAGACACAGAAATGTTGACACACTGTTGAGAGTTTGTTATTTAATGATCTTTTACAGAGTCACAACATTATACTTGTTTGATCATTCAGTTGTACTTGGTTAGAACTTGGGTAAAGTAGCCAATTTATGTAGAGAAGACAATGTTGAAATAAATAGTGTGGATCTACAAAATGAGGTTGTGAGAAATAGGTAAGAATTTTGGCTTTGTGTCTTGGGTTAAAAGGTCTTTGCAGGTGGTAGCTCAAGCACAGTTTGTGTGAGTCTTTGGCATAAACTGTTTTGGCACGTGCAAATTTTTATCGTATCCATGTGAAGTCATATATAGCAGCAGACTTATTAAAAGTGATCTTTATTTCTATACTATCTTATAACTTATAACACTACTTTTAACTGTACATGGACATAGATCTCCTTTCTCTTCCCTGATGCGAGGAGCTCCTTGTAGTATTTTGGTTTGCGGTGTGTGTGTGTGTGTGTGTGTGTGTGTGTGTGTGTGTGTGTCTGTCACCAGCAGGTGACAGGTGTCATAACTTAATGCTGCATCCAAACTCGGCATGCTCCTACCAGCATCCATCTGTTTGGGGATGAGCCCAGAAGAACAGGGTTATAAAGCACAGATGACTAAATGGGTCACAATGCTCACAAAGCAGGCATGAGCATGATACAGCTTGCCTATATTTGGAAGTGTGAGGCACTTTGCAGTCAACTCCAGAATTACGGTACTAGCATCCTTCAAGAGTATGAGCAAAAATGATATTTTATACATTATATTTATATTATATAACATTACACACAATGATTCAACTTTTCCACTTAAACAGTTGTAGAAACTGATCACTGTTTTTAACAACATTTTTCAAAATCATTCATTCATTCATTCATCTCCAGTAATCAATTTTTCCTGGTCAAGGTCATGGGGTATTTGGAGTCTTTACCGAGAACACTGGGCATGAGGTGGAAACACAGGAAGAACATGCAAAACCTGTTCTTCACACAGACAGTAACCAAAGCTCAGGAACAAACCAGATCAAATATAAGGCTGTCCCACATAAAGTCCCTTTTTCAGGTATCACTATGGAGAAAGCTAAAGAGCTTTCAACACAAAGAAGACAAATGTATCTTGAACTGAAGTCTGGTAATGGACTCTTTAATTTAAAAAATACCATTAGGCAAAATCAGGCAACAACAACAACAACAAAAAATGGCATTAAAATAATGGGTTTGCATCCTGCCAAGCTACAAATTGAGGATGGTAAGACATAGAAGATCCAAAAGATCACATTTGATTGATTCTTGATATCTTTATTTTTAAAATAAGAAACTTTGATTGGGTTGGTCTGGATGGGTATTAAAAACAAAACCCTTTCTGGAGCACCCCCACACTGTTAAATGTTTTGTTGAATCACTAATACTTTGACTCCAATGGTCCATGGAATCTTGTCAAATGTGAGTACCGAGATATTGTAGTTTAATTCTGGGTTCCTTTACTAGGGAGTTATGACTTTGCCTTAGGTGGACCTTTCAAAAAGACAACGACCCCAAACATACACTATATAGCCAAAGGTTTGTAGACACCTGACCATCATTCCCACGTGTGCTTTTTGAATATCCCATTCCAGATCTAGTCCCCCTTTGCTTTTATAATGAGCTCCACTCTTCTGAGAAGGCTTTCCACTAGATTATGGAGTGTGGCTGTGGGGATTTGTGTTCATTCAGCTACAAGAGCATTAGTGTGGTCAGGCTCTGATGTTAGAGAAGGAAGTCTGGGGTGCAGTTGCTGTTCCATCCCAAAGGTGTTCAATGGGGTTGTGGTTAGGGTTCTGTGTAGACCACTCAAGTTTTTCCACTCCAGCTTTGGCAAACCATGTCTTCATGGAGCTCACTTTGTGCACAGGGCAATTGTCATGCTGGAACAGGTTTGGACCTCTTAGTTCCAGTGAAGAGAAAATTGTAATTCTACAGCATATAATTACATTCTATACAATTGTGTGCTTCCAACTTTGTGCTAGCAGTTTGGGGAAGAACCACATATGGGTGTGATGGTCAGGTTTCCCCATACCTTTGGCCATATAGTGTATATACTGTATGCCTAAACTAACACAAAATGCTTGCAGGAACACAAAATCAACATTTTTGAGCTAGTGAAGGCCTGTGGTCTGAATTGAACAGGGTAGTCCACAAGCACAAACCTAAGAATATAAGGAAGCTTGAAATGGAGTGTCCAAGATCACTGATCACTGTTTCACTGACAGATCAGTAGCTCAAAACTTTTCCTCCTATAGTTTGAAGGAAGTATTTAAAGGGTTTTTTTTTTTATGTCTGTGACATATTTGTGTGAATAAGATCTCAATAGTCTGTGAAGTTCACATCTATAAAAATATAAGAGGAGCTGTGAATGTGTTGAGCTGTCACTGAATTTACTGTTCTGCATAAAAAGGACAGTTTGTTTTATTCCAAGGAAGTGTCATCTACACTAATTAATCACATTTCTTAATCACCATACCACGGGAAGATGTCTAAATATACATAGCAAGATATACATTTACAGCAGTACATATAATATGAATTATTCATATTATTAATAGTAAATATGACACTTTAAGGAATTTATTACAGTGTTTTGATCTGGTGTGATTTCAATCCAAATACCAAAGCTGTTACAATTACAAAAACAATGTCCCAATTATCAGTACCAAAGAATGGTTCTCACATTTATTCACATTTATTCTCATGTTCACATTTACACCAGGAAGTTAATCAAACCATAGGATGGGAAAGGATTAGATTAAAAAGTGACCATCTCAGTCAAAATTACACTGAATGTTTGCACATGGGTGTTAATTCCTTCTTAAGATGTTCAGTCTGAATTTGAGGAGCTTTTCACGTGTGCTTTGTTACTGCTGTTACTGGAATAAAGACTTTCACTTTTTTCACTAAGTTCAAAGAAGTTCTTGTGGGAATACAAATTTTAAAATCATGGTAACTGAGGCTATAACCTTTTGTCTGTGATGGCGCTTGGTGCCCCTGTTCTATTGTTTGTATTGGTGACCATTGTTCATTATCATCAATGCTTGAGTAACGTGTAAATGCAATGGCCTAGGTGTGGACTTTTCTTTTTCTCTATGATAATGAAGTTATCTGAGTTGTATAGTTATGCTGATTGAATTAGGACTGGTGAAACTCCAGAGTCTGGGCTGGGTTCCTATAACTGTTTACTTCCTTTACATACATTGTTTAAGGTTGTCACCTGAGTGCTTTGTCTACACCTCTAAGCACAGACCCTAAAATATATATAAAACTACACTGTATAGCTCATTGCTTTAGACTTGATGACTGCAGCTGTAGATTGATGTTCCTGATTTTTCAACTATTTAGAATCCTTTCAAAGTCTTCACTTCTGAGTTTTCAACATTCTTTACTTCCTTCCAAACAATTAGCAAGTAAATTGCTTTATTGACACTGTCTATTATTGTCTGGCAATCAGGATGTTACAAACTCTTGCAATGACTTCATTACATGTCCTCCAATAGTTGTGAAGGAAACCACCCTGATAATCTGGAACAAAAGGGAGTAGAATGTAACTGTGGTTCTACAAATTAGTAGAGGACCACCCGGGTCACCTGGTTCACTCAGATTGATGAAAATGACCAGGGCATGAGATGACAGCTTTGCTGTTAATACTTGCCAAGGAAAGGTGTAAATGTACTTGGGACTCCACCAAGCCCAAAAGAAACTGCCCTGGCACTCCACTGCTCAGTCGTAGAACTATGGTTGCATACGTAACCTTCCTTCACTGTAGAATGTGTCATAAAAATTATACAAATTATTTAATGTTTAAGAATGTGTGAGCCAAACGGTCTTTTTTGATGAATAACATGAATAACTACTTTTTATGTTTTCTCAGAAGCGTTGTAATGATCATTTATACCATCTCGAATCAACAACTGTGGTATCTAACTGGGAGTTATAAATGGCTTGTTTTTATTCTGTGGTCTAATATACTATTGCAGTTCACTTTGATATCAGCATCTGATATGTACTGTTAGTGGTAGGCTGTTGAATAAGGACAGCATGGACAAAAATTATTTGCATAGTGTATAACTGAAGTTAGCACCCATAGTTGAAACACTTGGGAAGGCTAGGTACTGCTGAGAACATCAACCCCTGGCTAAGGCAACCACCATCACAGCATAGTGCATGAAAATGAGGCAAGCATGTCAAACTTCCTAGCAATAATAAACTGCCTCCCAGAAAACAACACCAAATTAATGCATGACTGAAGACTGCTTTCAGTACAAAAATACTTCCACGATGGATGCATAAATTTATGAAAGAATACCATTAAAAGCTAAATACATCATTATAACCTCAGAGATTTTAAAATAAGAAACAAACTACTGGAATACTTCAGGGATACAAAGGTAGCATTGTTTTTTGTTTTTGTAAAAAAAAAAAAAAAAACAACTAAAGACTTTTACAAAGATTTCTGATCTTTTGAACAGATGACAAGAGTAGAATTATGAGAGAAAAAATATTGGATGGCTTTTGGTACATTTGCTCCAAGATATGACTGGAAACTGGGGATGCACCAATCTTATACTTGGGCTTGAAACCTGGACTAATATAAAATTGCATTTGCCACATTTATTTTGTATTACAAATGTGATGTGATGCTAACACATCCTCATACTGTTTCACGCAACTTGGCAAAAGAAGGATATAAAGTATTGGCTAATATTCAGAGATATGATATCAGAAACAAAAAACGGAAAAAGTGAGATTGGTGGATCCCAGTTTGAAATAGACTAATAAAGCCCTTAAAATCAACATCACAAAAAACTCCTCATCTCATGTTTGCAGGTCAGACAGTCAGTTGTAAATATTTTTTATTTATTTTTTTACCAAGGGCTGTACTGAGTTATATGAGAATAGTGAGGAGTTAATACCTAAATTCAGCACATTGTTATCCAGACCTCAGATATAACTAAAGCTTATGTGCTATTCAGACAGTTACATGAGAGTTACAACAGAATTGTGTCACAGTTATGTGTAATTCTGACCTTGGACTTGTTTTTCTTGCACAATGTCAGCTCGAGCGAGGATCAGTATTAAGTCCAGCACCACTGTCTGACATTTGAAGTAACTACTATACAGTCACACTGTCTACACACGTCATGCTGAAATTGATGTTTTATACATTATGAATACACTCTATAGAAAACTATGGAATACAATTTGAGGCCAATATTATATTCATAAATGACACTATTAATGAATCATATCCCAATCTCCCAAGAGGAGACAGCATCATAGTTGGAGACATTGCTTATCTTGAGGATCAAATATTATGAACAACTCTTAATTAAGGAGAGATGTAAGCATAGCAGGTGAATGCTTGTTCAGCTTGTACAGCTTGCAATATATAAACAAAAATATTGTTATTATTTCAACAACTCGAAGTAGCAAAGTAAAAGCATTTTTGAGAAATGCACATAATCTGATTGTGCTGGTCTCAAAATCAAAGCAGCTGCTTAGCTATCTCTGTATACAAGCAGCTCTCCCCATGTAAATATTGACATAATTGCGCAATTAAGTCAAAAATTCTGAATATGCCCCAAGTGTCTCACATACCAGTTTTAATTTATTCATTTTACTTTGTCAATGACAAGCTCTGAAATGGTTGTTTAGACAATATATAAAAAGGGCTGTGGTTTCTATATGTTTCATTCATTATAGATATGAATAATTTTTTACACTCTAACCTGCTAATACTTAATTTCAGTGTGCTGAAGTACTGAGAACAACCAAACAATGAGAAATGTTTCACTTACCAGCTGCACCATATGTAGTGTGTGGATCAGTAATGGGGCCAGAGACTGCGTTCTGACCACACATCAGCTGTACAAAGATTAGGAATATTGCAGTTTGACATTTGAGTATCATTAGGAGGCTTGAATCTTGTGAGCGACAGTATAAATTAGGGTCATTTGGGATTTCTAATGCTTATGGGGGGGTGAGATGGCCATTTTAATGGCCTGTGGGTGTAAACCAAATGTCTCTTTAGGAATAAATATCCCTTAAATTGTAGAAAAATCCACAGGGCAAGGAGTAGTGCTGCTAAATGAATGACCAGTGAACCATGTACAGAACTCACAGTTGCACAAAGAAGCAATAGTAATTGTTATAGTTTAGAGGGATTTATGCCAAATACAGAACTGCCCCTTTAACTGTGACTGCTGCATCTCAAACGGTTTAAGATTTATTTTTTCTTTTCTTTTTTACAATGTATTCAGATTAAGGTAAAAAGCTGTCAGTTATTCGAATAACTAGAACAGCATGAATACAGTACTTGTATATTTGGAATATTCATAAGCTTTTGTTGCACTCCATTGCAAGCAGGTTATGTCCTATAAAACAGGGTATAATAAATAGATAGCAGAGTTGTGTGATAGCATTTCCAACTTTCTCTTGCATTTGAGAGGAAATACCCATACACACGCTAAAGGCACCCCTACCCAAAACCTGCCTCTTTCTAACATACTCTTGGAAGATCCAGATATACATTTCTTTCCTTTCAAACATTAGACTCAATTTTATTTTATTAACCTTTGGGATGAACTGGAACACTGAATGCACCCCAGACCTCACCCAACATCAATGCCTGACCTAACTAATGCTCTTGTGTCTGAAGGAACACAAAACCCTACAGCTATGTTCCAAAATCATTATAACATCAAATGGGGAATTTATTTTTAATGGGATGTTTAAAAAGCACATATGGGTGTGATGGTCAGGTGTCCAAAAACATTTGACAATATATAGTTCCCTCCTCTAATATTGGCACCCTTGGTAAATATGAGCAAAGAAGGCTGTGAATGTATTTTTATTTTTTTTATGTTTAACCTTTTAATATTTTGTTTATCAAAAAATATATTTGGTAAATATAGGCATGCAACAATTATTGGCACCCTTTTACACTTTGCGCTACCTGACTTTGCCAAGAAAACAGTTCTGAGTCTGATCAGGTTGGAGAATACATGGCAACAGATCTGAGACCATTCCTCCATATAGAATCTCTCCAGATCATTTACATTTCAAGGTCAGTGCTGGTGGACTCTCCTCTACAGTTCATCCCACAGGTTTTCTATTGGTTTCAAGTCAGGGGACTGGGATGACCATGGCAGGACCTTGATTTTGTTGTCAGTAATGTTTTGGATCATTGTCCTGCTGGAAGATTCACCTTTCTGGCAGAGGTAGTCAGGTTTTCATTTAATATCTGCTGATATTTGATAGAATCCATGATGCCATGAGGTACTTTTCACTATGTCTACCTCTCTGTGTGCGTCAAAACCACCTCTGGTGTTTATTGCCAAAAATATTCTATTTTTCTTTCTTCTGACCATAGAGCCCAATTGCATTTGAAGGTCCAGTAGTGTCTGCCAAACTGAAGATGCTTGAGTTTGCTTTTGGATGAGAGTAGAGGCTTTTTTCTTGAAACCCTTCCAAACAACTTGAGGTGAACTTTCTGATGCCAAGACGCAACTAACCTCTGCAATTCTCCAGCTGTGATCCTTGGAGATTTTTTTGGCCACTTGAACCATCCTCTTCACAGTTTGTCGAGACAATATTAGACACACGTCCTCTTCTAGGATGATTCATAACATTTCCAGTTGACTGGCACTTCTTAATTATTGCCCTGATGGTGGAAATGGGCATTTTCAATGGTTGTGCTATTTTCTTACAGCCACTTCCTATTTTTGTGAAGCTTAACAACTTTTTTTTTAATTTGGCCTGTGTGTTACCACATATTTATACCCCTGAAAAACAGAAAGTCATGATTAAATTTCCATGTCGCTCCATGTTCCTAGTCCTGTTCCTACCAAAAAAATTTTTTTTATATCATATCAATAAAATATCATAAAATATCAATATACTTCAAATAGATTTTTCTTATATGAATTCGTAGGGGTGCCAATAATTTTACCAAAAGTGTCAGTATTAGTGGAGGGCACTGTTTGTCAAAACGTCCACCATTTTGGAACCAAAAAAAAAAACCCCAAATTAGCTTTGTTTCAGAGGTCATGAATTCCTAAACGTATTTTTAAATTTATTTATTTTTTCTTTACTCTATTCTACACCATGAGACATCTCCCCAGCAGATGGCAGTATATCCACTTTCTCAGACCATCTGATCTGTGCTTCGAGTAGGTGACAGTGGCTGCGCTTACATGGACAACAATAATCCACTCTTAATCTAATTAAGACCATACTTTGATTAAGAAACTACCATGTAAACACCAA
>JAOUWY010000047.1:12859243-12870776 GCA_025728095.1 Prietella phreatophila | reverse complement strand
GACTGATCATTTCTTTGTTAGTGGGCAAACGTACAAAATCAGCAGGGGATCAAATACTTTTTTCCCTCACTGTACATCCTCTATTTTTCAGACATGTTCTCTTTTTGGACCTTAAAAAAGCATCTATCCAGCCATCTATCCATCCATCTTCTATACCGCGTTATCCTTTTCAGGGTCACAGGGAAACCTGGAGCTTATCCCAGGGAGCATCGGGGAACATTGCACATAATGCAATATTAGACCATAGGCCAAACAGCAGACATTTTCTGAAATTTAGATGCTTTTTGGGGAGCACGGTGGCTTAGTGGTTAGCATGTTCACCTCACACCGCCAGGGTCGGGGATTCAAATCCCACTCTGTGTGTTTCCTTCGGGGGTTTCCTCCCCCATGCATGGTAGGTTGATTGGCATGTCTAAAGTTTCCGTAGTTTATGAATGGGGTATGAATCTGTGAATGTGTATGTGAGTGTGCCCTGCAATAGATTGGCACCCCATCCAGTATGTCCCCTGCCTTGTACAGAGTCCCCTGGGCTAGGCTTCAGGCTCCCCACGACCCTGTTTAGAATAAGTAGAATAAGCTGTAGAGAAAAGTAGAACCTTCTAACCAGTATAATTCCTGTCATTTTTGGTATACTATCAAATATCCCATACTTAACTGTCCTCTTTGTAATGTCTAAGTTCATCCCTATTCTTTTTACTTTTGTCCATATATCTTTAGTCCTTTGATACTCCTGACCATTGATGCCTCTACCTAAACACAAATATATCCATATTTCTGTAAAGCTGCTCTGTGACCACTGTCACCAAAGTGCTATATTAATAAAATTGAATGGAATTGAATTGAATTAAATGCTGACCCCATATACCTGATGTCCCACTATACCATGCCATCGGTTGTTTATATACCATTTTATTAGCCATACAAGAAATGATGATTTCAGTAATAGGTTCATGCAGGTGTATGAGATCTTAGTAGCATCTCAGTAATGGAGAGATGCATTCTAATGGATTCACTGCCAGGACTGTCTCTCTCTGTTCTGTTCCTTTGTGCTGTTTCAGCAGTGTGAAAACCCACTCTGCAAACCCAACAATCTGTCGTCACGAGTTGCGACATCTTCTCACCTTATCAGATAACATCTAGATGTGGCTGATGCGTCAGGAAAGCCTGCAAAGCTTATTGCAATGCAAAATATAGTTTCATCCTGACAGCATAAAGACTGTATCTGTTTTGTCATATTAAGTGATAAATATATTTTCACAAGTGTTATATGAAATGCCAACAGCCTTTAGTTTCTGGTGTCTGGCATAATTACTGGTGGTTAAGACATCACTGCACCCCCATACACACCACCAAGTCTTACAGCGGAGAGGTATTTTCATTATTTAAGGTTATGCACTAAAATATTTTCATGACAGATAAAACAACAACAACAAAAAAAACTTAGTTGTAAGCTTTTGCAGAATAAGTGGGTCTAAATCTAAACTGGAATCAATGGTTTGTCACCTGACAAATTGCCCCTTTGTGACAGTTTGATGTATCTCTTCAATAGCTGTGTTGCAAGGCAGATAAATCTCTGTGGCCAAACAATTGACTTCTGAAGATTCACTTGGAGCTGCTTCTATTTATTTCCTCACATTTCTTCATGCTGACGAAAGTGCATACTTGACACCTATATTTTTGCCCCATTGTCAGCAAATTCACAGCTCTATATATTGTTCCATTATTAACAGCCTCGATCCACTGCACTGTGTTGGTTATTGTTTCTTTTACAGTCTTGTGTGGAGTTTTATTAACAGGCCAACATAGTGATCTTTGTCTATTTCTAACTTTCTAAAATGTACACAGAGGCATTTAAAGGTTTAATAACCTTCTTGAGACACAAACCGGTTTAGGAAGCTGTTTAGACAGTGATGGTGACAGAGGTTAAGACAGTGACAGCTGCAGACCACACATTGATGACTGCTGCTCAATAAACTTAGTGTTGAACAATATACAGTGCTCTCCATAATTATTAGCACCCTTCATGAAAATAACAAGTAAAGAGCAGCATCCTTACAATTAATGTCTCATATTCAGAGTTCAGCTATGCATGTGTAGTGAGGATTATGTTCTGAAATTGTACAAATAGCTATTAAGACCTGAGACACAAGTACAGACTTAATTGTTATTCAGAAATATTCAGTTAAACAATTAATAGTTTCATCTCAGCATACATTCTAGCAGATCATTTCGAATGGTTTTAGATCTACGTTTGTTCAGCGGTGTTTAAGGTAATATTAACCAGATTTTACAGATTCCAGCAGAATTTCCATTCTCAGCTACATCTCCAAAACCACACAAAAGACCTCAAACTAGATTTATTAGACTTAATTCAGATTATTTGGTATAAAACAAGATCTTGGTGGCCACAAAGTATTTTAAACTAGCCCAATCTGCCAATTCTGTCATTAACTTTCTTTCTGCTGCTCCTCCCCAAGCATATGGCAACACAAATCTTGCCCCAGTGGACTTCTATTAACACTTGTTGCAGTTCCCAAATTTAAGTATTAGGTACAATAATAATTCTCTGAAAGCTACTGTAAGTGCAGTGTGTGTGTGTGTGTGTGTGTGTGTGAGTGTGTGCGCGCGTGCGCTGCCCCACCAGAAAGGCAGGTAAATCAATAGAACATGGGCTTGTATCTGTCAAATAGCAACAGTTGGGAAAAAAAAATTGTTGCTCACTCAAAATAGGTAATTAGTGTTTCAGTGGAATTTAAAATATATTGGTTGTGAATGGAAACCTTTTGTTGAACAGTTGATTTAAATGATGGAGCACTGCCAGTTAAATTGTTTGGGGCACTGAAGAGGGTTTCTATCATTTATGCACTCGAAAGCCTTCGAAAGCAAGTTGCGAGTTTAGCTCATAAGCTTAGTCAGGATATTCTGCATGTGGTTGTGCAATGTTGACTTTCGTGATTGGCCATAATATCATAACAATACTTAAATTAAAGTAGAGATAATGTGTCAAAATCTTATTCATTACATTTACATTTATGACTTATCCAGAGTTACTTACAGAAGTGCTTTGAAGTCTCTATCAATAAATACATCCTAATAGTATTTCAGTAGGTCATGGACCATCAGTCAAAAAACTCTGTTGGTGAGGTAATATAAGAAAGTAAGAAGTAATAAAAGTGTTAAGTGCTAATTTAAGTACTTCCGTAAGACGTAGAGCTTTCGATGTCATTTGAAGGCTGCAGTGACTCAGCTGTTCAGACATCTAGGGGAAGTTCATTCCACCACCTAGGTGCCAGAACAGAGAAGAGTCTTGATGCATGCCTTGCTTAAACCCTGAGAGATGGTGGGACCAGTAGAGCTTTTTAGGTAAGTAGGTTTTGGTCCATTTCTGGCTTTGTAGGCAAGCATCTGTGTTAAATGTGGTGTGGAAACCTACAGGAAGTCAGTGAAGGGAGCATACCAGTGAGGTGGTGTGGGAGAACTTAGGAAGGTTGAAAACAAGTCACATGGCTGCATTCTGAATTAGTTACAGAATACAAATGGTGCTCAGAGGCAGAGCTGCCAGAAGAGAGCTGCATTAGTCTGTTCTCAAAATGACAAGCACCTGAGTGGCCCGTCTGGATAGAAATGGATGAATCCTTCTGTTGTTGTAAAGGAGAAATCAACATGAGCGTGTCAGATTAGCAATGTGAGAGGAAAAGGACAGCTGATTGTCCATGGTAACCCCAAAGTTGCACACAGAGACAGAAGGTGAGTTCAGAGAGTTGTCCAGGGGGATCACAAGATCCTGGTGTGGGGATGAATCCCCTGGGATGAACAGCAGTTCAGTTTGACTGTACTCAGTTAAAATTGGAAGTATCCAGCCAAAAGTACTCAAGTAAAAGAGAAAACATTCCTATTTTTTAAATGTACTCAGATATTAAAAGCAAAGGGTTTATGATTTTAACTGATGAATTTAAGGTAATGTCATATTTACATGTGAAAGGTTTTACTTACTGTATCTAAAACTGCTATAATTAACTACACCAATTTGCCTGAAAACATTCAATCTCTGTAAGTTATGCATGACTAGCATTATGTATTTTACTAATACCGAATTACTAAAACATTTTACTGATGTAGAGCAAGGACAGTCATCCTTAGGTTCCACACTGCTAATCCATATACAGATTCACACACACAGCTATGATGTCAACTACATTTTGTAGAATGAGAAGGTCCTAGTAGACAACAAACTGGCATGAATATTGATTGCTTCTATATTATTGAACTTGATCGGATGCAAAACTGAAAAATAAAGAAAATACAGAGATGCCCAATTAACTGATATGCATGTAGTGAACAATCATTGGGTGGACGAGAGAAGAAGAGATCTTTGACATTTGTAACAATCACTTTGAAAATCTAAATAAACATGTAAGGAGTAAAAAAAAAAAATCTTGGAAATGTAATTAAGTAAGAGTACAAGGAATCAGTTTATATAACACTCAAGTAAATTTTAATTATTTCAAAATAATATTTAAGAAATTAAATACAGTGTTAAGTATTTTCTACTCCTGTCAACCTGGGACCTAAATCTCCAGTTTTCAGTAAGGACAATGTCCCGCTTACACAACACATTCTTCCAAAAAACACACGCACACCCTGCACAGTGTTGGGAGATTAGATTCTCCTCCATGGCTAGTGAGTTTAATAAGTTTGGTGGTAGCACAGACTCGACTGAAAATTGGAAAATGGACTTGTTAGTAGGAATGAGGAGCACAATAGAAAATAATTCAATCCCACACTGAGTTTAAAGAGAGCCTTCTTGTATTTGGCATAGCTTCTGGCACTGGCTAAACGAGTCCTCCAATGCTTGCTCCCAAAAAGTTTAAAAACAAGCCTCTGCTAACAGTTTATATGCATCAAATTTGGCACTTGCTGGTACAGGGGTTCTTATGTCCACTTATTCTGGGTAAACCGATAGTGATTTGTGTACTTGAAACACAGACTAACGAAACAACACAAACACGACCAAAGCATGTGGAGACTTAATTTACTGTTAAATACAAATGTTGATGAAGATACATGAAGATCAGAGTTTTTCAAAGCTGAGAAAAGAGGAGAAATCTATCAGAGCCATTGCACAAGCATATTGGGCATAAGTAATACAACAATTTGGAATGTCCTGAAAAAGAAAGAAACCACTGGTGTGCTAACAACCAGACATGGAACAGGTTATTATTATTATTATTATTATTATTATTATTATTATTATTATTATTATTGTTGTTGTTATTATTATTATATATTTTATTTTATAGGCACCTTACTTGACACTCAATGACACCTTACAAACAAAGTAAAACAATCAACATTAACAACAACAATTATATTACAGCCTGGACAGACTGGATACAAGCATAAAAGCAATCACATAAAGCTTGCCTAAAAAGATGGGTTTAAAGATGAGATTTAAAAAAAGAAGTCCCATAAATAAGGAGCTGCATGACTTAAAGGCTCGGCACCCCATAGAAGCACTGCGAGTTTGAGGGGAAACAAGAGTGAGTGTAGAAGATGGTCTTAAAGTACGAGTAGTTTAGATATGAAGGAGATCAGATAAGTGTCACGATTTTCCCTCGGCGTAAAGTGCTCGAAGCATAAGGGTGCGCTTCCAGGTTTACATATTACATTGACTTTGTTTACCTTCTACACATGTGTTTCTTTTGGTTGATGTTATGTCTCCACTCCTGTCATGTCACTGGTTGTCTCCTAATGTGTCCCAGGTGTTTGTTTCCCAGGTGTTTGATTCATTTGGCATTTATATCCCTCATGTGTCTCTGTTCAGGGCCAAGTATTGTTAGTTTCTACTACATACCAAGCCATTTTCTTCTTCATTTAGCATCTCATGGTTTTGATCCTATACTCGTCCTCGTATTTTGATTTCTGACTATTTGCCTGTTTAGACCACACCTTTGTCTCACATTTTGGATTATTCTGCCCGTTTCTTAATAAAGATCTTTCCTGCAGAAGTACACAACATCTCCTCGTCCTCGTCTGAGACAATAAGTATGAAGGGGCAAGATTATTGAGTGCCTTGTAGGTAAGAAGAAGGATTTTAAACTTGATACAATATTTAACCAAGAGCCAGTGCAAGAGTAGTAATATGGGAGTAATGTGTTCAGCTAGAGGAGTTCTGCAAATAATTAGCACAGCTGAATTCTGTACTAACTGGATTATACAAAGAAGCTTTGAAGGCAGGCCATAAAAAAGAGCATTACAAGTGATTAGAGCATGAACAAAAATCTCAGTGCGCTTTATTGAAAGCGCCAAACAGTCAATTAATATTACGGCTGAGGAAGTATGCAGAGTGACTGACACTGTTTATATGTGCTTCGAATTATAAAGTACTGTCAAAGATGACATCAAAGCTTTTAACCTGTTTAGAAACAGACACTACAAAAATGATCAGTATTCACAGAGAAACATTTGGATTTTGGGCAGATTGTTTTTTGAACCAACAAAATTAATTTAAATTTGATTGCTGTTAAGTTTAATAAGATTTGATGTAAACCACTCTTTAATCTTAGCTAAATAATCTGCAAAGATAGATAGTGGAAAAGTAGAGGTAGGTTTGGAAGACAGGTAAAATCAGGTGGCATCAGCATAGAAGAGGAATTGAAAACAAAAATTTCCTAAAAATATTATTAAGGGGTAAAGATGAATTATAATTAAAAGAGGGCCCCAAAGATGAGCCCTGCGGAACACCAGTATTGACATTCAAAGGCTTTGATTGAAATTGCTTCAGCTGTACAAAGTAAATACGACTAATAAAATAAGACTGACACCAAGTCAAGAGGACTCCCAATAGACTCCAATCTGTCTGACAGAATTCTGTTCAAGCTGGTATCAAATGCTGTACTCAAATTGAGCAGAATAACTATATACAAAAGTCCAGAGTCAGCAGCTGACAATCATTAATTAGAGATCTTAACTAATGCAGTCTCAAAACTATGTTATGGATGGAAACCAGATTGAAATTGCTCATACAAACTTTTATCAGAAAGATCATCTAGGCTGAAAGATGAAGGACCTGGGCTACAACAATACTTTCAAGTATTTTAGAAAGAAACTGTAGATTTGAAATAGGGCGGAAATTCTTGAAACAGCCCCTGGTTTCTTAAGTATAGGAGATATCACAGCAGTTTTAAGTGAAGATGGAACAATACCAGAAACAATCAAAGAATGTATAATATCAGTGATTAAAGAAGAGAGAGAAAATAAGCAGTCTTTATCCAAGTATGTTGGAATAAGATCCAACTGACAAGTGGTAGAGTTAGATTTTTAAATAATGCAGACTACTTCCTCAATGCTTAGAAGTTTGAAAGTGGAAAGAGTAGAATTTAGGAGTTGATCAGAACAATAATTGAATTATAATTGAAATGACTACCATATAAATTTGTTATAGACATTTGTTGACTGAATATTTTCGATTATTAATTGTAAAAACAGTAGTATCCTTCTGGAGCAGCAGTACCTAACTTGTGCCAGCATTCACTCCTTTCCCTTTATCATTCATTGTAAGAGCTGTGAAGAAAAATCCCAAAATAACAGTCAATGACCATTACCATCAACCGCCACAGGGAAGGGGTAAAGGCATCACAATTCACTGTCGAAAAAGACTTTTAGTGCAGAAGTATAGAGGAGGGCGTCATCAGGGGAAAAATAGATTTTTTTAGATTGGCCAGGTTAAAATTGGGCAGCACAATTGACAATTGAGCAGCATTTCACCTCGTGAAGAAGAGACTGAAGGGAGAACCTCCTGAAAGAATCTACAGTAAAAGCCTGGAAAAGCAACATGTCATTGGATCACTCAATTGTTATTGCAGTTATTGCAAGCAAGGGATATGCAAACAAATATTATGTGTTATTGACTTTAATTTACTTCAAGATTATCTTGAATGGTGGCTTAGTGGTTAGCGCGTTCGCCTCGCACGTCCAGGGTTCGATTCCCGCCGGGGCCATGTGTGTGCGGAGTTTGCATGTTCTCCCCGTGCTGCGGGGGTTTCCTCCGGGTACTCCAGTTTCCTCCCCCAGTCCAAAGACATGCATGGTAGGCTGATGGGCATGTCTAAATTGTCCGTAATGTATGTGATTGTGCCCTGCGATGGACTGGCACCCTGTCCATAGTGCCCGATGCTTCTTGGCATAGGTTCCAGGTTCCCTGTGACACTGAAGAAGGAATAAGTGGTAGAAGATGGATGGATGGATGTACTCATGATTTCTTCCGCCCATCACTTGCCCACTGTGTGGCAGAGTATGGCCTTTATGTCTCCAATCGCCAAATGTTGGCCTGCCAGTTTTTCTTCAAATTAAGTGATCCATTTCTGTCCCCCTTCACACATGTTGGGTGGCCGTTGAATTAGACCGGTCAAGTCCAAAAAACTCCAAGGTGCGTACTGCAGTGCTCTCCCATTTACTATCAGGGGATACTGTGTGATGGGGTAGTGGTGTGTGGTGTAGTTGGGGTCAGCAGTGGAGATCCTTACACTTTTCCTCTGGGCCTTTTTCTGACGGTACTGTAACTTGGCTAGGGGTCGCAGTTGTTTTTCTGTCTCGCAGTGTCATTGTGGAACTTTGCTCCCCTTTTCTTTCCATCACAGCTCTTGCACCTTTTTCTTTTTTGTCCTTGCTTATTTCTTCGTCCCCGCTTAGCTCCATATACGAACTTGTCCTTCTCGACTCCCTTCCCTTCTCTCCTGTGTGGCGGTGTAAGACTTTCATTTCATCCATGACCTTGGTTGTATCTCTTATTGACTTCAACTGTTCTGTTGAGTTACGGTTTAATGTCTCCGCCATTTCGTCTAGTCTCATTATCCTTTCCATTTGCATCAAGTTTACTTGTCATATGTTCTGTGCTGCTTCCCAGGTCCTGGTTGCGTGCTCCTCCAGTCTTCTCATATCTCCCTCTTTGTCCATTGCCAAGTTTTCCTTTCTTTTAGTACTTCTCCTTCCTCAGGTAGGTAAGGGGTAATCATTACATCTAATTCCAGGTGAACTGTTTGGCCTCATTCTCTTCCTACCCCACGTCCCTCTTCTGCTCCCTCTTCCACTGTTGCGTGATGTTCCTCTTGGTTGCAGAATTCTTGTCTAACCTCATTTCTTATCATGCCTGCTTGATCCCATATAATGTGGTCAAGTTTATTCGCTGGCTTTCATTCTTGGTTTTCAAATCTGAGGCGACCTTTTTTGTAGCTTGTGTTACACGCCGGTTCTGTCTTTCTTCTTACCATTGATGTACTAGTGTATTGATATTGTGGGTATTTTCTAGAATACTCCTGCATACGATCGTTCCCTTGCCTGCTACCCAAAAGTTCCCATCACAGGCCATTTCAACACCCCACTCGTTTGTTCGCTCCATTTTTTGCAGTAATATTTAACGTCTTTTTCATTTTATTTGTGCTTTTCAATAATGATCTCTATTGGATTTTCTCCTGTTATTCCAGCCGCCATTCTGCTTTAGTAAAAATATGTTTGTATATATTATATTCTCAACTTCTCTCAGACTGTATCTCACAATCCCCAGCTCTTTGTGAATAGGAAAACACTCTCAGTGAGTCTCCCTCCCTCTGTTTTGGGTGTGCCTTTCTTTCCGCTTATGAATATTTTCACAAGCAAAACGCTTTCCCCTTACCCTGTCCTTTTGTATTGCATTTCCCCACACCAGACGCTGCTTCTTTGTTTTCTCGTAACGTGGCGATGGGTTTTATGATTTTCCTCTGCCGTCTTCTCCTTGGCCCAGATTTCCCTACAGGCCTAAAATATTTCTTTACTACTTATTTGTTATCTTATTATCACACACTTTAAACATCTGTGGTTTACACTGCTTTTTCTCCCCTTCAACTTCTGCAGCAATGCTGGCAGCACTCATATGTCTATTTCCCAAAGACGACCTCTGATTTCACACTGAGCACGTGCACTCAACTTCTTTTGTCGACCATGGCGAGGCCTGTTCTGAGTGGAACCTGTCCTGTTAAACCGCTGTATGGTCTTGGCCACCATGCTGCAGCTCAGTGTCATGGTCTTCTTATAGCCTAGGCCATCTTAATGTAGAGCAAAAATTCTTTTCTTAAGATTCTCAGAGAGTCAAATACTTACATCAGCAAGTGGATGAAGAAAAACCCAAAGAACCATGAGTGAGAAAAGAAAGTTTATTGTTTACCAACACGAGATCCACACAGTGAGACATCTCAAAGTGATCTGAATTCCTATTAGTCTTGGCTTCTTTTTATACAGTTTGCTATCCTTTTGATCTGCCCCCTAATTTGTTCTTTCCCAATATGTATGAGTTTTGGTTGCTTCCATTCCCAATATGTTTTCGTTTCAGACTTTCCCAGGCCCTATATGTCTATATTTCAGGTTTTTCTCATGCCCTTAAGTTCCCGTTTTTCTGTTTCACGATTGTTAAAAAGTAATTCTGTATGTGTTTTTATTTAACTACACGAAGTTTTCAAAACTCTTTTTCTGTTTGCGTGTGTTGGCGTGTCTATTTTACTTACGCACAAATGTTCTCATCTATCACTGCAGTCTCACTTCGCTCGGGTCCTCTCAACTATTGTAAAGGAGGGTTTTACTTTTTAATTTCTATATTTTCCTATTTTAATCTAATATAATTTTCCAACACCTTCCTGCCTTGACTTTACCCCTGGATTAGTCGAGGCCTTCCTGTGTCCTAGGCTGGATTATAGTCCTAAAGTGCCTACATCTGCTGCCCAGCCAGTCATGTTGCAGGCTTTATGCACTCCTCTGTTCCTCATACCAGAACAAGAGAAATTGCACCAACTGTGTCCAGTAAGGGTGTACTCACGTCTACCGCTCCGGCCAGTGGGATAAGTCAGAGCAGCTGCTGGTCTGCTTTGGCGGCGACAGCAGAGGTGATGTTATGATATATGCATTCTTTGACAGCGAGGTCAATTCTTAACAATGAAAAACGAATACTTACCAACAGCGAATATCCGAAAGAAGGCTTATCAGCTGCATTGGTCCTTGCAGAGCCAGCATGAGAAAATGTTGTGAGTTGAGTTGTCTGGCGCTCTCCAAATGAAATAAATTTGTGTTAATCAAATTGAAATAAATCTCATAGATGACACTTTTTATACATTTTATGTTGGACTAGTTAATTATACATATGTCTTCCTCCTAATTAGATATTTTTAAAGAAAGTGAACAAATTTTAAATGCATCATGTCTATGAATTTTTTTGAGTGTATGTAGATTATAAGTGATATCCAGATAGAATATAGGTCAACGGTTTGTTTTTAATTTCCAGTGACTTAGAATATATTTTGTGATGTAAAAAGAACTCTGCTGCTTTACTTAGTGATATTAATCTCTGATGTGTCTCCAAAATCTTCTGATTTTGTTTCCTTTATCATGTTTTTTTTTTTTTTTTTGCCGAGCCCCACATGAATTATGGAGATGTTGGAGATCCAGATCCCTTCTGCCTCTGGATGGAGCTCAGGTCTTCTGCTGGGACTGCGGCTGCTCCTGGGACCTT
>JAOUWY010000047.1:12830498-12843762 GCA_025728095.1 Prietella phreatophila | reverse complement strand
TATATATAACAACAAGCTTCATGCTTTATTACTGCTTTTAATCTGTCTACGAATGACAACAAACTAATTTCTGAACACAGCTCTGTTCTTGTAACTTTTTTAATTTTAATTCCTTAATTGAAAAAAAATTCCTATCAGCAGGGTTGATGATATTTACTACATTAAGAAGTACATTTCACATTTTACATGACATTCAACACTAGAATCACCAACTGCTAATATCTAGGGGTGTGCTTTTTGACAATCTTATTCAAACAATAACGATACGTTTTCTCAGGTAGGTTTATCAGTATTCAAGTAAGAATTACTATGGTAATTGAATAAAGCAATTAAATGTAAAATAAAATAAAACAAATTCTCTCTGTTGCCTCTTCCTGCCTTGACTTTGTCCCTGGATTAGCCAAGGCCTTCCTGTATCCTATGTTGTATTATATTCATAAAGTGCCTACATCGGCTGCCCACCCTGTGTTGTTGCAGGCTTTCTGGCCTCCTCCATTTCCCACACCAGAACAAGAGATAATCCACCTGCTGTGTCCAGTAAGGACTCTCTGAACTTATGTCCACCGTTCCAGCCAATGGTGTAAGTCAGAGCATGTGCTGGTCTGCTTTGGCGGTGACAGTAGAGATCTCTAATTGGATAGTGGAAGCAATCTCTATTGCAAATGAGGCCTGCGGTCTCACTACGGCTCTGGGCATACAGCTCATTCCACTAGGTCGAAGTTCCCTTTGAAAGGGAACGTCTGGGTTACACATGTAAACCTGTTCCCTGAGAAGGGAACAAGACATTGCATACCTTTTGTCATACATAGAATTGCATTTTTGCTTCAGATAATAGAGGCTGACGGCGCGGTTCACAGGTGCCATATTTATATCACGTGACCTGCTTAATTGCCATGTCATCTGATGCCACGTCCCTCATCAGATGCTGGTCACGTGTGAGAGGTGCTCCCAGAGTGTTATGCTAAATGTAACATCTCGTTCCCTTCTCAGGGAACAGGGTTACATGCCTAACCCAGACATTTTCTTATTCTACTGGAGATAATTTAGCTTCTTATTTTTAGAAATAAATGCTTAAAATGAGCAAAACTATTTGGCAGTAGAACTATGTTAAGCTTGAAATGAGTACAAATGGCTTGAAATATGCTTAATAATCTTATATTTGGTTTGCTGTAATCTTATAATAAGAAATACTAGATAAATCTGACTATATTCAAGATTTTTTGCCGTGCTAGTTGGATCTGTGAGCCAAAAATAATAATGACTGCTATACATTGGGGTAATACGATGGCTAGCTTAAGGCCAATGAGTTGTGTGTACTGTTTTGGAGTTAGGGAGTTCTTTTCTGAGCTCAGCATGAGATCAAGAGGCATAATTTGTGCCAGGCTGGTGGATGGGTCCAGAATGGCCTTTCCTTAATGGGAGTTGAGCTAATTGTTCAAATCTCTTTTTAAAGCTCTCAATAAAATCTTTGCACCATGGCTTAGTGAATTACATTGCAGTCAACGCTACATGAAGTCCAGTGCTGTGGCTCTGACCTCATCAGATCTGAGGTTGGACTTGTTGGAGTTGACTCAAATTGCATTCACTGCTTTTTCTGCTTAGCGGTGTTTGCCAGACCTGGGTGTTATGGCTAGGAAGTTTCAACTTTAATTCAGGGCCTAAATTTGCTAGCTTGCCTCAGTGTATCAGCATCAGCATCCAGTGGACTCAGACACTGGCTGCGTAAGTGTGAGTATTGCAGCATGGTTTGCAAGATTGAGGAGTTATGTGGAGGGAAACCAATTAAAGCACTAGAACCTGTGTAGTAGCAGAAACCCAGGTAACCTAGCAGCTTGGGGAAAAAATCAACATGCATTCTAGCAGTTTATAACTAAATGGTGGAGGCTGTGGAAACTCTTGAGTGGAGACAAGTGAGGGAGAACCAATTTGATAGGAAATGAGTATGAACCATGTGAAACCACCTCTACCCCCAGTGTTCTTGTGATAGCAATCTTGGAGATATAGAAAACTCAGCACAAGGTATGGGAAGGGTAGCACAAGGTATGGGAAGGGAAGCCTACTCATCCATGCAAGTGGTACTTCTACATAGGCCTACCAGTCAGTTACTGTCGATGGTTGGAAAATGCCAACAGAGTAACTGAGCAGAAAGGTAGAATGAGGGAGAATGGCAGGAATCCCTACTCCAGCTCCAGTGTTGTGTGGAAGTGGATCCAACTCATATAGCTCGGTCAACAGCCAACAGCGCACAGTACAGGGACAGATACCCACTGGGCCATGTAAGCCACAGGCTCACCTGTCTGTATGCAGAAAGGCAGAATCATTGAACCATGCTACTGGCACATGTCCACTGTTTGGCTAGATGTTAGGGGATGCAAATAGCTTAACGAATGGCACAGATGGAGAATCCAGAGAGGTGCGAGTCACTACTGAGCAACAGCAATGAGCAGTTCATAGAGTTAACTAACAGAAGTGTGTAACTCACATAAGTGAGCTAATAAGGCTATCAGTGCTTAACAGGGGACTCCTTATTGGGAGTTCCTGAATCCACATTGTACTACTAAAATGCTTCAGATTAGATGCTTAAAAATAAAGCACTAAAAGTCTTCTTTTGATGGAGAACACTGGGGGAAGTACTCACAAAGAACTACAGTGAATGATATTATAGAGTCTCCAATGTAGTAAATCATATTTATGTGTATAGGTCCCTCTCTCTGCTTTTAATAGACACTAAACATCTTCTGAAGCGATTTCAAAGAATAGCTCTGATGCTGTTGCCACAGCAACCTAAAATCTATAAACTCCCATGCAGTTTCCTAGCAGAGCAGCATGATTTTCCCCTTCCCCATCTCCAAGTATGCACTTTGTAACACTTTCTTAATGCTCATTGTATTCTCTTTTTCAAGGCAAAAGAGATTCTTTTTGAAACATTTTACTATGTGTTATGTAGGACACACTGTACTTTCTGCACTGATGCCTTTTAAGTTAACTCTATAAATAAGAGTAGAAAATACTGTGGATTTGTGGCACAGCTTGGGGTTTAGCGAGAATAACTCACCTTCTCTCCTTTGATAGGCAGCACAGCCAGAGTACAGCAGAGGAATGTAAACTAAAATTTGTTTTTGAAATATAACGTTCATTAAACAGAACTGGACAGTTTGGAGTCACGTGACTGGCACTGAGATGACTGGTTGAGATTACTGCTCTGTTTATGCTTTCCTAAGATTTTTATTTTACATCAAAGTAACAAAGATATTTTCATCAGAATGGTCTGAAAAAGGCAAAGAAAAGACAAGCTAGCTAGCAAGCTGGGTGAGGATGAAGAAGCTAATGCTAGTCAATCCACCATGGCAATCATCCTAGCAGAAGTTAAATTGTCTTGTTAACATTGAAGGTCGACTGCAAAAGAATTCTCTAGAGACCTCTCTCATCGCCTGACTGACAGAGTAGCAAAGGACGAGAAACAGACTAGATGATTCTGAAGGTAGAATCACCACTTTAGCAAATGTTCACGAGAACCAGTTATCTAATCTCAAGAAAGAACTACAATCAAAGACTGATGGTTTAGAGAACACAGGATGAGAGAAAAAGCTTAAAAATGCTACAACACTACCTTAAGATGGCACCAGTGTTCAATGACTATAGTCTCAGAAAGTTCCCTCCCCCTTCTCAAAAAAGTGATTGAAAGAAACTCAACTCTTATTCAGACCTCTTGGAGACTTTCTTTTTTCAACTGTCTCAAAGCATTTACATATCAGAAGGCATGGCATTAAATTTGTAATAGTGTAAGAGGAGACCTGAGAAAACTAAACAGTTTCCCAGAGGAGTCCTGCTTTATGTGATTATTACAAGTTTTGTCAGGATAATTACAGTACAACCATTACGTTTTTCTAAGCTATAATTTCAATTAGGGTTACATTTACCTGAAGACTCCCATCAGTTGATCTGCAGCATGAGTGCAATTATTTTAGGGGTTATGTTCTTGTTCAAGAAAAGTTCTTGGTTTCTCAAATTTACAATTGATCTCTTCTAAAAAATTGCCATCCCAGTCCCCTAAATTGAAACCCATAGAAAACCTGTGGAGTGAAATGAAGAGGAGTCCACCAGAATGGACCTTGAAATGTGAAGGATCTGGAGAGATTCTGGAGAAACGGTATTATACAACCTCATCAGGCATTATAGGAGAAGACTCAGAGCTGTTATCTTGGCCAAGGAAGGTAGCACAAAGTATTGACTAAAAGGGTGCCAATAACTGTTGCACCCCTATATTTAACAAAGATATTTTCTTTTGGATAAACCTGTGTTGTGTTTGCATTTGTTTGATGTCCATGAGAGCAGAGTATTTTTGTGAATATTTTTTTTAAAGAAAAGATCAGAAAGTTAAACAATAACGACAATTTTTCACAGCCTTCTTTGCTCATATTTACCAGGGGTGCCAATATTAGTGAAGGGCACTGTATAAGTACCAGGGGGCATGGTGGCTTAGTGGTTAGCATGTTTGCCTTGCACCTACAGGTTTGGGGATTCAAATCCTGCCTCCACCCTGTGTGTGTGTGTGTGTGTGTGTGTGTGTGTGTGTGTGTGTGTGTTGTGTGTGGAGTTTGCATGTTCTCCCCTTGGCTTGGGGGTTTCCTCTGGGTATTCCTGCATTGTTGACTGACTGGCATTTGTAAATTGTCTGTAGTATGTGAATGGGTGTGTGATTGTTCACTGCGATAGGCTGGACCCAATCCAGGGTGCCCCCCACCTTGTGCCCTGAGTCCTGTGGGATAGGTTATGATAAGTGATACAGAAGATGGATGGATGTACAAGTACCAGACGGACATTGGGAGACATCCATATTTTGTTTCTTTGTATATTTTAGTGAGGAAAAAAATGGGTGCAGCAAGGATTATCCATTCTTAAACAGTAAAACTGTCTGAAATTACATTATTAACAGTCATTGGTTGATGTTTGGGGGCTTCTTCATTAGATGTCTTTTATGAAATGACTGGGGTGGTTGTGGCGCAGGTAGTAGAGTGGGTTGTCCGCTAATTGTAGGGTTGGCGGTTCAATTCCTGGCCCGGATGACTCCACATGCCGAAGTGTCCTTGGGCAAGATTGCTTCCGATGGCAAGTTAGCGCCTTGCATGGCAGATCTGCTACCATTGGTGTGTGAATGGGTGAATGAGAGACAGTGTAAACACTTTGGGTAAAAGCGCTATATAAGTGCACCATTTAACTGCACCACCCTTATCAGATGACGAATGAAATGGTGATTTAGGTTGTGCATTAGTGGGTTTGTTTAATGTCATCAATTGCAGGTATTAATGTACTGTATATCTCTGGAAATTCTCTTACTGTATGTATACTGGATTATTTATAGAATTATATTCAAAAAAATCTTACAAGGTTTGATTTGTATATTCGGGACATCTATATTAATAGAGCATGTAGACATTGGTGTAATTAATGGAAGTAAATTAACTGCTAGTAGGCATGATGTAAATCTTTTGGATAACATGGTTTTCTCTGTAGCAACAGGTTCCACGCAGATCATCGAGAGAGAGAGAGAGAGAGAGAGAGAGAGAGAGAGAGAGAGAGAGAGCAGTCAGTATTCTGGATCTCCACATTGCATTAAATCAGTAAAACATCCTTCATTTTTTGAAGTGAAAACGATTGCAGTTCAGATTTAGCTGTGTGAATAAGGGAATCTATTTTTTTTCCTCTGTGACATCTGCTCACCAGAACGTAGTGTCTGTTGGCCCCAGCTGTGTTCATGATGCTGTTTGTCACTGTGAAATCCATAGTGTAATCGTGTGTGTGAGTGTGCGTATATGTGTGTGTATGTGTACTGTCTGTACTTTTTGGTTTCTCTAAATTTTTTTTAGGGAACTTGTAAATCCTGATGTTGTGCTCATTACCCTGTCAATATTATACTTTAACTTACTCTCTTAGGTAAGCTTACATTATATGGACAAAGGTTTGTGGACACCTGACCATCAGAAAGCACCCATATATGTTTGTGTAACATCTCATTCCACATTCAATCCCCTCTTTGATGTTATAATAAGCACCACTCTTCTGAGAAGGCTTTCCTCTAGATTTTGGAGTGTGGCTGTGAGGAATTATGTTCATTCAGCTTCAAGAGCATTAGTGAGATCAGGTACTGATGTTTGGTGAGGAGGTCTGGGGTGCAGTCAGTGCTCCAGTTCAGTGGGACTGAGGTCAGGGCTCTGTGCAGGACACTCAAGTTATTTTACACCAAACTTAACACACTATGTTTTTATGGAGCTTGCTGTGTGCACAGGGGCATCGTCAAATTGGAACAGGTTTGGACTTCTTAGTTCCAGTGCCCAAGGGAAATTAGGAAGGGAAAGAGAAATTGTAATGCTCAGCAAACTAAGACATTCTATATAATTGTGTGCACCAAACTTTGTGCCAACAGTTTGTGGAAGAACAAAATATGGGTGAGACGATCAGGTGTCCATATGTTGTTTTTTTCCATATAGTGTATAATACTAGTTTTCATTTTTGTTTTCATCTCCATCCAAGAAATAGTGACATGCTGAATTTTAATGTACACTAACCCAGTAGCTACAGTAGCTGGCTAAAGAACCATTAGTTATTTTGCTCTGAAATTAAGATCCAACTTAAATGGACTTTTGTGGTTTTAGGTACAGTGCTGTGAAAAAGTATTTGCCCCATCTTGATTTCTTCTGTTTTTTTGTCAGAAGATCTATTTAGATCAGAAGAACTATTTAGATCTCATACTAAATAGTTTTAGCTCTTCAAACAAAATACAACATAAAGCAAAGGAAACCTGAGTAAACACACTATATAGTTTTTATTATTGATTTTTTAATATATTTTTTAGGTATCCAACAACAATCTGGTTGTGCCACCTTTACCAGCAATAACTGCAACCAAACGCTTCCGATAAATAGATAGATCAGTCTTTCACAGCACTGTGGTGAAATTTTGGCCCACTCTCCTTTGCAGAATTGCTTTAGATCAGCCACACAGGAACTCCCTGTTCCTGCCAGAGCATCTCAATTGGTTCAATTCAGGACTTTGACTAAGCAACTCCAAAACATTTAACTGAGCTTTTTTTTTTAGCTATTAAGTGGTGGACGTACTCCTATGCTTTGGATTATTGTCTTGCTACATAATCCAGCTGTGCTTGAGTTTCAATTAACGGACAGAAGAGTTGACATTCTCCTTTTGGATTTTCTGGTAGAGAGCAGAATTCATGCTTCCCTGATTTTTTGCAAGTTTGCCAGGCCGTGAAGCAGCAAAGCATCCCAACACCATCACACTTCCACCACCATGCTTGACTGTAGGTATGATGTTCTGTTTGTGGAATTCTGTGTTTGCATTATGGCAGATGTAATGGGAACCTTGTCTTCCACACAGTTCCACTTTCGATGTAGAGAGCATTCTCCCAAAAGGTTTGAGGATCATCAAGGTGTGTTTTGGCAAAATTCAGACAAGCTTTAATGTTCTTCTGAGTTAGCAGTGGTTTTCACCTCACCACTCTTCCATGGACGCCATTTTTGCCCAGTCTTTCTGATAGTGAAGTCATGAACAGTGAACTTTGTTGATGCAAGAGAGGCCTGTAGTTCCTTTGATGTTGTCCTTGGCTCTTTTGTGACTTCTTTTGTGCATGAGTAGTTGTTGTGCTCTTTGAGGAATTTTGGAAGGTCGGCCACTTCTGGGAAGTTTCACTACTATGTTGAGTTTTTCCATTTGGATATAATGGCTCTCATAGTGGTTCTCTGGAGTCCCAGAGCCTTTGAAATAGCTTTTTAACCCTTCCCAGACTGATGTATTTCAATCACCTTCTTCCTCATTGTGGAATTTCTTTCAACTTTGACATAGTGTGTTACTGGGGAAGGCCTTTTAATCAGCTTCATGTTGTTTAAAAAGTTCTATTTAATTCTTGATTTGATTGAACAGGTTTGCAGTAATCAGGCTTGGTTGTGTCTAGTCCAACCCCTAGTGAACCCCATTATGAATGCAGTTTCATAGATTTGGGCAATTAGTAACTATGGGGTAAATACATTTTCACACAGACCCAGTTAGAATTGGATAACGTTTTTGTGTAAATAAATAAGATTAACATTTAAAAACCTGTATTTTGTGTTTACTCAGGTTGCCTATTCAATTCAGCTTTTTAATTCAGTTTTTATTTGTATAGCACTTTTAACAGTAGATATTGTCCCAACGCAGCTTTACAGAAATATTTAAATTCAGGATATAGATTTTAACTGTATGGTTAAAAAAAGGAAACCCATCCTCATCTGGGTGACACTGGATAGTACAATTATAAATAAATAAATCCCTTCTATAAATGTGCTAATACTACATAGTCACGTAGGATAATTTATTACAGCTTTTACATGAAGTCTGTTTTGAAGAAACTTGAGTGCAAAACTGTTTGTGGCAATTGCAGTCCTAAATCTATCATAGCAGTTGTAGTCCTAGCGATCATAGTATAACTGTTCTTATGAATTGAGTTCCAAAGCCATCTTTATGGTATTTAAGTGGCACCATGCTCAGTTATCTCAATGATCTTTAGGCTGCACCATGTGAGGCCATCCTCAGAAGCAGCATGTGACATCGAATTGATGAGAACTCTAACTAGAAGCAGGGCATCAGAATGGATCAAGCAGCTCTGGAGAGCAGAAAGGATCACTGGCATCTCAGGAGTATTATGTGGAGCTCAACAGAAAGAGAGAGGGAAAGAGAGGGAGAAATTGAACAGGTATGTTTACTGCCCCGTAATGGTTAAGGACAATGTACTTTGCATGAGTGCAAGCAGGAACTCCAGAAGGACTAGCTATGACCGCTAAAAGGGAGCCAGAAGGTAACAGAGACATATGGGCTCTCTGGGACATAATGAAGCCAGTCACTCCACCATCAACAAACCATGCCTGGATGAATGCGTGAAGATTGGGCAGGGAGAGGGGGGGCATCCAAATATTCCAGTTCACCATGACACTCTATGCCTGTGAGCCTCTAGATCTGCTCCTTTACCTAAGAAAAAATGATTCACCAATAGCTTGACTAAATAAATGTGTTTTCAGCCTGGACTTAAGCAAAGAGACGGTGTCTGAGTCTCAAACACTAATTGGAAGGCTGTTTCATAACTGTGGGGCTTTAAAAGAAAAAGTTTTACCCCCTGATGTAGCCTTCACCATCACCTATAAATGGCCATCACCTTTTGATTGGTGCAGGCATGGCAGATCATTAAAAAACAAAAAAAAATTGCTCAGGTACGCTCAGGTGTGGCGTGAGACCATTTAGTACTATATAGGTCAATAGTAGTATTTTATAATCGAGCTTATTCAAATTTTATTGGGAGTCAATGCAGTGCTGATAAGATCGGGGTGATCTGGTCATATATTCTGGTTCTAGTAAGGACTTGTGCAGCTGCCTTCTGGACTAACTGGAGTTTGTTTATGCACCAACTGGAACATCCAGACAGTAAGGCTTTAAAATAATCCAACCTAGAGGTGACAAAAGCATGAACTAGTTTTTCTGCATCGTGTAGTGACATTATATTTCTTATCTTAGCAATATTTCTGAGATGAAAGAAGGCTATCCTAGTAATATTATTTACATGAGCATCAAATGAAAGACTGGAGTCAATAATCACACCAAGGTCTTTTACTGCTGTACATGATGAAACAGAAAGTCCATCCAGAGTTACTATGCAATCAGAAAGCTTAGTTCTAGCTGCATGTGGTCCTAGTAGTAGTACTTCTGTCTTGTCAGAATTAAGTAAAAGGAAATTAATAAGCATCCTTGTCTGCCAGTCTGCCAGACTGAACTAACAGATTTAACTCAAGTGTTCTGTGATCGTTCTTTGTGCATTGCTGTGTTTTGCAGAAACAACCAGATAGTGTTGCTTTCTTTCTAAATTTGTTTCTAAATTGAATTAATTGTTGGTCCTTATTTCCTTTTTTTCATCTTTTGAGGACACAAGGAAAGGATGTACGCTAATTTACATTGAATTAGGAGTGAAAGGACAAGTGCCCATGCACGAGAACCTTTAACTCCTTTTATTCTGATGAGAAAAGTAACAAAGCTATTCATGTAGGAAAATAGACCAGGGCTATTTGTGAGAATGTCTTTTATTAATAGTATTATTAAAAGGTATAAAAGAGTTTCTGAGAATCTTTATGTGTTCTTTCTGTGTGGGTACAGTGGTTTCCTAATACCTCCTGAAAGGTTTAATAGTCAAATTGACTAGTGTAACAACACAGTTGTTGATTGTTACAATTCACCCAGCAACTGAGATTAATCAACAGCCAACATGTAATCTCCCAGCTTTCACACAGAAGGTGTTTAGCTTTAAAGTGTGTGAAACTCCAAAAAAAAAATCTACATTTCAATAAAGTAGGTAGCAGGACTACAAGCTGTTAATAAATCAATTTTGACGTTCTCATTTCGTTTAGCTTTTTTTAGCTGTAAAACAACAATCATTAAATAAACAACCAGAGAGGGCTCTTTTTTATTTTTTAAACATCTAGCAAAATGGGCATACATTAAGCAATATAATATAATTATACAGCTACATTTGGGCATTTGCTTCAAAATAATAATAATAATATTGATTATCATAATTACTTTTTATTTTATATTGGCTGTTAGGTCAGCTGTCCTGCTTTCAGAACAGTTAGCTATTCTGATAATTCACCACATTAATTCAACCAGAAAATAACCGACGCCCCTTTTATCACTCCTGATCACTCCGTAACATAGCCAACGAAATTGATGCTTAAAGTTTGGGTTGTCAACAATATTTTCATTTCTGGTTTGCACTGTTACCATCAAAAAAAGTACCCATTGCCATATGAATCATTCAAGATCATAAACATTTATAAAACGTCCATGGATGTTATTCTCCAGACAGGTCAGTGAAAGCTGAGGCATGTGCACTTACATGTGTTCCATACTAATCAAGTATTAAACTTGGTTATGGATGGACACAGTAGTTTGCAGTTCATGGATTATGTGATGTCTGACAAACATATTTTAATGGAGGGGCCCAAGGTTGAGTAATGCATTAGGTGTAGTTTGACCACAGGCTAATAGTGTGAAATGTGATTACTGTAGAGTGATATTTTTGCAGTAAAAGGTAAAAGTTTTGATTGCATATATTGTAGAAGTCTTAGCTGAACAAATATGCTGTTGAAGTGTAGCTGGTGACTTGGAAAGAAATTTCTTTCCATGTGCTGGTTTCTGAAGCACCCTGATTTCTGTCGTGAGCAGCTGGCATGTTCACGAGTCATCCTGCCTGCCATTCCTGTGTCCCTGTCCTGGCTTCATGAAGGGCAACACCTCGCCTCCTCCTGGAACCAATCTTGTGGTTCCATGGTAACAAGAACATCTGACAGGTTCAAAATGCAGAAACTAGCTCCTTGCCATGTCTTTAACCAAGAGGGTTCAAACTTCTTGGAACAGAGCAGCAAATTTAATTGCTTTTGAAATCGATGAGCCCCTGAGCCCTGAAAAGGTTGGGGGCTGCTGGTGGAAATGAAGCTTGTATCTCTGTGATACTGCCATCAAGATCTACTGCTTTGATGTGGTTGCTGCCCAGTGTTACAAAGTTTTCAGCTGTGAAGTGCGAGCTGTGAAGTGTGTGTCTGTCGTGGATTGGTTATATGGAGCACTTTAACTGTGGGATTTTTTCCAAAACTGGAGGTCTATGGTAGGTAAATTAGTAACTACCTACTTCACGTGACTTCCAAGTCACAGATATAGTCATGTAATAATATATATTTGTATTATTCTTTTTTTAAATTATTATTCTTTTTAGCTTTATTTTTTATTTATTTATTTTTTACATATTTGGACAATCAAACATTTGACAGTGCTCAAATGACACATAAAATGTACATTTTGTAGTAGTTTTTACAATTTAAGTGAACACAACCACAGATCAGTCACATGGAAAAAGTAAGAACACCCTTACATTTATCACCCCTTCAAATCCATAAAATTTGAATCAGGAGTTGAAGATTGGGTGCCAGTGATTCGAACCTGCTTAGGGAGTGCAGTTCTGTAAGGCCTTCAGAAAAAAGGTTGTGGATGCCTATGTGTCTGGCAAGGGATTTAAATAGATCTCCAAATTATTTTAAATACATCATTCCACCACCATCAGTCCAAAATCATTTACAGTGGTACAGATCTTAAATAACTGCCAATTTTTACAGGACTGTCCCAGCAAATTCAGCCCAAGAGCAGTCAGTCTGATGCACAAAGAACCCAAGAACCAAGAAATTTAGTCACAGCACCTCATACCAACTGTGAAGCCTGGTGGTGGAATTATGCTTTGGGGTTGCTTGCTACCTCAGGGATTAGACAGTGTGAATTCTGCCTCCATATCAAAGAGTGCTTGTTAGATAATGTGAGGCCATCTGTCCGAAAGTTGACGTTGGACTGAAAGTGAACCATTCAACAGGATAATGATCCTAAGTTCACTAGCAATCCACCAAGGAATGACTCAAAAATAAGAAATTGGGGGTTATGGAATGGCTTAGACAAAGCTCGGATTTGAATCCCACTGAAATGTTGTGAGGGGATTTGAAATGCACAGAACATGCAAGTCCAATGCATGTAAGAGTGGTCAAATTGTTATCGAATTGTTGTTATCGAATTGTTGCTCTACATAAAGATGGCCTAGGCTATAAGAAGATTGCCAAGACACTGACACTGAGCTACAGCACGGTGGCCAAGACCATACAGCGGTTTAACAGGACAGGTTCCACTCAGAACAGACCTCGCCATAGTCGACCAAAGAAGTTGAGTGTACGTACTTAGCGTCATATTCCAGAGGTTGACTTTGGGAAATAGATGAATGACTGCTGCCAACATTGCAGCAGAGGTTGAAGGGGTGGAGGGTCAGCCTGTCAGGGCTCAAACCATATGCCTCACACTGCATCAAATTGGTCTGTATGGCTGTCGTCCCAGAAGGAAGCCTCTTCTAAAGATGATGCACAAGAAAGCCTGTAGTTTGCTGAAGACAAGCAGACTAAGGACATGGATTACTGGAACCATGTCCTTTGGTCCGATTAGACCAAGATAAACTTATTTAGTTCAGATGGTGTGTGTGGCAGCAACTAGGTGAGGAGTACAAAGACAAGTGTGTCTTGTCTACAGTCAAGCATGGTGGTGGGAGTGTCATGGTCTGCGGCTGCATGAGCGCTGCCAGCACTGGGTAGCTACAGTTCATTGATGGAACCATGAATGCCAACATGGATTGTGACATACTGAAGCA
>JAOUWY010000047.1:12698761-12708788 GCA_025728095.1 Prietella phreatophila | reverse complement strand
GTGTGTGTGTGTGTGTGTGTGTGTGTGTGTGTGTGTGTGTGTGTGTGTGTGTGTGTGTGTGTGTGTGTATATATATAAAATGTGGAAAAAGTGAAGCACTGTGAATACTTTCCGATGCACTGTAAGTACAAAATCAAAAGACATTTTGTGTTTAAATTTTAACTCGATATATGCACTGGAAGTATATTAAATAACAAAAACAAAATTGTCAGAATACTTATTTCCTCTCACTGTATTTAGTTTTGCATTTCATTACTGAGGATTAAGAACTTAAAGGTGAAATAGTCTTTTTTTTATTATTATTCCTGACTTACACAAACACCCTGGAAGATATGTAGGCCTTTGCCTTAGCAAAATATATTATGTCATGTTCGGAAAACTGACTTCCAGTCCTTAAAGCTTGTTTGTGTTTGGATGTGCAATGGGCCAAAGTAGATCCTGGGGGAGGAGCTTCATGAACATAGGCGAGAATCATTTAAATGTTGAACCCACTTAATCCACCTAAGTAACTAATTTGCAGTATGTCCTTGATTGTTTTAAATGGAATATTTTACATAAATCATTCAAACCCCCTATCTTGCTGTTTTATGTAATAAATGTAATAATGCATTATAAAGTTACTGTGTGCTGGCCATACATACAGATATCTTACTGTTGTGGTTATCAATGACACTCACTCTTACATCAAATTAGCATGACAAACTGTGCCACGTTTCGTCAAGTTTAAGTGTTCATAAAATTCTAACATTTCTGAAAAGGGGACAGATAAGTGTTGCTCTAAATGATTAAGCTTTTAGTTTCTTTCCAGATTTAGAAACTTAATATTAAACTTTTAATTACCAATTGTAAATTCAAACCTTTTGCCCAGAATTTATTTTAAGTACACCTCTATTTAAGGCCTGGCTATGTCATAAATACTGTATGCATAATGCTAAACTTCCTGCCAGGGGTGGTATGAAACACCTGTATGTAAACTACCTCCTCTTGCGTGTGTGAATGCATACCAAGTATTGATGATGCAGTATTTCCAATACATTCCACTGTCATACAGTCATCTTTCCTTTCTTCTTCTTGCCTGTTAGTCTACATGAGAACAATACAGTATGGAGCTATCTGATTAGTGACCATGTTCAGAGCTAAATGTAACCTGTCCTTCAATGATGGCAAGTATTTTTTATTAGAAAGCTATGTTGCTTTGCTACTCACAAAGTTATAACAAAGGTGTAATCAATATTCTCAGATATTCAGATATTCTCAGATATACTCTTGAGAGGCACTTGCATCTCATCTCTTCCCTGCCAAGTCATTTCCCACCTTTTAATATTCTACAATCCGGTCCAGCTAATAGGCTTGTTTTGGTGCTGGTTTTCCCTTCACACATCGTATTGTGACTCCCTGACCACTTCTGACATTGCATACTGGCAATACATTAGCTAGTTTGCTGCTTGCATTGGAACAGTTACTTCAGTCTGGAGATATTGACTGACACCTCACTACTTGGGGGTGGGACACCTGGGCTAGGATAGGGTAACTCTCTTTTAGCTTGGTTTCTATGTGTCGCCAAGTGTGGTTGGAACATTCTGCGTTGCCTGAATTGTGCAAATTCACCCCTGCTATGTGTCAGTTTGCAGACAGCACACCTGCTGCTATGAGTGGATAGGAGGGTACAGATTTTGGAATCACAAAGTCAGCACACCAGATTAATGTGGAGCCTTTAGGACAGCACAGTCTAGTCCCAATGCCTATAAGGGGCCTGTCTGCCTTTGCACTAGTTTTAGGTGTGAGTCCTTAACAGTGGCACTACCACTAAAAACTGGATGGCAACTACATATGAGTCAGAATGCACAACTGGCCTCACAACTTGTTATACCTTTGTTATACCAATTGTTATGACTTTCCTCCTCTATAAGTGATTCTTCTCATGTGCTACAGAATTCAACAACTAGGCCTCTGAGTCCTACATGTGGGCCAGCAAGACCTTGGTTCCCACTGCTACGTTCATTAGTTGTTGGAACACCCTGGCAGTTTCCTCCCCAAGCACAGATACATTATCAACTGTATGGCAACAGTTTGGGACCCTCAAACAGGTCACCAGGTCACTTCCTCCCTCTTTGCTGAAATCCCTTAAGGCACACTTTTATTAGTCTACAGAGAAGAAAGCTAACTTGATTTGTGTGTCTCAGTAAACAGCGTTTCTGTTAACTATCACTTCAGCTGGCGAAAAGCTTGCATTGCTTTAGTTGTTAAACGGACAACTGTGGAGTGACTTTGTGGTTGAATCCAGGATTTCTACAATGTCCTTTAGACTGGGTGACAGTTGATCAAGTGTACATTTTCTATGAAGGGGGACTGGCTCCCTAGTCCGAGCAAAGGGTGGCTTAATTCAAATGTATACATCGGTTCAGTGAATTGCATTGAATTAACACAATTTGCTTTCAGTCAGCCAATGGGATTTGATCAGGTATATTCAAAGTCCTGGAATAAAATGAAACTCTGCTCACTCACCTAAGCTTAAACCCAAGACCCTAGCATGTGAAACAGCAACATTACCCACTGCGCTATCATGACACATTTGAAAGAATGAGGTTCATTTAATATTTTGTTCCCTTAGCTCCTGGCCACAGATGGCTGTGGCATAATCAGGGATTCAAACTTATAATCTACCGGTGAAAGGGTGAACCCTTGTCTGCTGTGCTACTTGGGAAGCACTATTGGGTAGACCTAGTAGGTATATAATTATTGACTGTATCCCATCTGTTGCTATGAATAATTTGTATAAATCCACAAGGTTGAATGAAATGACAAATTATATTTATATTATAAGTGATAGTGGTGAGATTAATTGGCCAAAGCTGGCTATCCAAAAATGAGACCTTGTCCTTTAGTTTTTAACTTTAATTAACTTAAGAGAGAAGAAGAAATTATAGCATTTTGGTATGATTTGGTACATTTCTGCTGAGTGTAAAAGAAAACATGAATTCAGTCAAGCATTCACTTTATAAGTACAGTTAACAATTAACCTTGACTCACCTTGACCAAGACTACATTACAGTTAATACTGCAATGGTTCTGTTTTTCAGAGTACTCTCCAATGTTTCCATTAACTACTGGCTTCACCCCCACACTTGTTTTCAGGGAGCCATATTCCACCTTCACTTCAGGTGACATGGAGCCGCAGAGGTGTCTGGGAATGGAAAGGGATTTGGAGATTATGGTTTCGAGTACACGGAGTGAAGCTGTGACCCATGACATGGAGGAAATATCACTGCAGCCTAGCCATAGCCTTCCTTCCATCCAGGAGTGGAAGAACGGTGAGAAAATTCATGTGACCAGTCTCCTTAAAGTCCACACCACTCTCATCACTATCATCCTCACTTCGCCTTCATCGGTTTAAATTCCAGCCCTATTGTGACACTGTGAAAATCAACCCCTTTGTGGGAAGAAAAATGGGTGGAATTAAACTGGAATCCCATGCAAATGCCAACATCTAATCACAGATTACAGTAAATGGTTCCTTTAACTCTAGTCCAGCATTTTCTTGGCTAATTTCAGGGTGATTGGTAAACTAATAGTATGTATCTTTGTGCCAGCCTCATTCGCCAGAGCACTCTGATATCAAAGGTTCCTTGGCCTGACTATGGCTTTCTGGTGCGGATAAGCTGTGACGTTATGTTCCCTCGGCTGCCTGTGTGCCCATTTCATCTGGTTCTCACACTCTTGGCCAATGCTCTAGAGTAGAAATGTTTTAGTGGTATGTGAACCGTAATGAGAGGCCACAGAGAGGACAGGCGATGCAAGCAGACTGGCACTGAGTCACACTTACAATTTTACATATAGCTGCTTCGGCTCCACCAGTATAGTTCATGTTATCCTCCCAGTTACCATTTCATTACTCAAGAGAAATGCACTTGAGGGGATAATGTCCTCATGGCTACAGGGAAGGAAGCAGAGAGCCCAGCAAGCATGCCTGTAATTCCCCTCCTTCAATCCTCCAGTCATCTCCTGTTATTAAATAACTCCCAGATTCAGGTAAAACTGTGACTCATTGAGTCGGTTATCATTGAGTCGGTAAACAACAGGAGAATATCCTTGTTTTTCACTGGGTCATGTCTGACAAATCATTAGAGATGTTTGACCTCTAGCAGTCTCAGGGGGAAAAAATGTGGCAAATAACATACAGTATTACAATATTCAAACAACATACAGAATTTAGCATTATGAAATCATCAGCTTGACTTTTTAAGAAGAATTTAAAGTTTTGAGTTTGACTTTCTGGCTTCCTATTGTTAACATAGCATTTACAATTGAGGCCAAAAGTTTACATTCAAACTCACACATTTCATGTTACCTTACATTTCCTGTCTTAAGTCAGTTAACAGATACCTATTGAAGCCTGTGTATGTTTGTGTATTCACTGTTTTGGGAATGGGACAAAAGATTAACACTCACTTGACAGCAGGTTTTTAATGCATCAGTTTGCGTCCTTCCTGGATGCCTGGCTTCACTGAAAAAAAAAAATCTCAATATTTATTAGACAGTGTGCTGTTCATTTCTCCCGCCTGGATGCATACCTTCTCTTAATGATGATTGGTCGTCCTTTCAAAGTGGCGGAACCTCTTAACAAACTGCCACTCAATATATCGGGAATGATCATGACTGACATCTCAGCAAATTACCACTGATGTTAACAAATATATGCCTTAAGCTGCTTGCCAAAACTAATGAGTGTATCTAGGTGTATGTAAACATTTGGCCTCAAAAGTGTACTAGGGATGTAACCAAGTACAAACATTTTATTTGAATTGAACAGATAATGGATCACAAACAAATATGAATACAGATACGAACAGTAGGTGGGGTATTCATTGTTTGTTTGTTATTCTTGTCAACTTCAGACTAGATGTGTGCATTGAGGCTTGGATCACACAGGACAAAGCAAAAAAAATAAAAACAACACACACACACCGTCACACATTGTTTTTACTGTAATGTGCAGATATAAAAGAATAGCTTGCCAAAGTCTGTGGGGAGGTGTTCTCAGGTTTCTTCAAAAATTTACACCCCAACTACAATGCAATAACCATAAAAAAATAAAATAAATAAATAAAATAAATTCTTGAAAATAACCCAAAATCCTGGTGCACAAAAGTTAGACACATTTCTTTCTCAATCTTTTAATGAGGAACAAATTAACAGTAGTGCACATTTCTGATCTGCAATACCATTATATGGGGAACCTGCAAGCTTGCTCGAAGGACACAGGAAATTCATTAACATGGAAAATAATAGGAAATGCAATAGAAATATATATACAATTATTCAGCTGCTGCACCATATAGCTCATGCAGACCGTGCACATGAAAGCATATCTCAGCTGGGACCTCCAAAAAATCATATAATTCATTTAAAACGTATTACTAAGAATTATACTTGTGCATTCATTGTGCATTGTGCGTTATTCTTAAATGATCGTAGTCCATCAATTTTAAAAGAACATCTTCTCAGAAAATAATCCAGACATTATAAAGAAATCTTGCTTAACGGACTCTGATAGCTGTTTCTGATAGTGTGTCGAGTGAACTTTTCTGATCTTTCTGGAATGTAATAAACCCACAAATGGCAGTAAATCTGATAAAATATTATTAGATGATTGTTGTTGTTGTTCCTAATTCAAACAGTTGCATTAGACCTGAATAGCTACTTTGAAGTGTATTATGGTTTCAGAATCATGGCTGTAGTTGCTTTATTATCATCATCAATAACTCATTGTCTGTGTCCCAGAAAGTGATTACTTACTGCCTGAATATTTCACACAGCTTATTATCACCTGCTGTTTCACTCCCTGAGTGCGATCGGGTTATTTAGTTTTTACTGCCTTTGAAGGTTTTGTACGGTCCTTGGTGTTTCCCCCAAAATTCTTTTTTATGTATATCTTTATTTTTAAATGTTTTTCTTCTGGTTTGTAGAAATAATCCCTGTACAAATAATCAGCAATTTTCACAAAGTTGAAAACACCCATGTGGCCCTTTATGGATTTGTTTTTGTCGCTTTTTTTTTTTTTTTGTTAAGAGACATTCTGAAGAAATACGCTTATGTGGTTGTTTTTCTCAGAAAATTCTGGAACTCTTACAGAAAGTACATTAACATTTTATTTGAAGAATGCAAACTTGGACATTGTAATCTCTGGCTCTTCTTCTGCGAAGAGCAGGGCTGAATTTTGCCTTTTGAGGACTATTCCCACCAGACAGTTTTGCCTCAGCACTCTGCTCGTGCGGGTTGAGATGATGGCAGAATAAACAACTGCATGTTTCTGTGGTAGTTCTACAGGAGAATCCAAATTAATACAGTCCTGCCTGATACAGTCCTGCCTACTTTATCCAGGGGTTCCAAGCCTTTTCCAGGAAGGTGAGAGAATTGACCCTGTATGGCCTGCCTCAAGGTCGCCAGTCTATTGCAGCGTACCATACACATACACAATCACACACTCATCCACGCCTAAAGGCAATTAAAAACATCAGCCTACCTACATGTTTTCAGACAGTGGGAGGAAGCTGGAAACCCCAGTGGAAACCCATTTTGGCGCAGGGAGAAAATGCCATACTCACCGTAACCCAAGCTCAGGATCGAACCAGGGACCCTGGTGCTACCATAGTGACTGACATTACTTCAAATATTTCCCTAATTTGTTCATTATACAATACAATACTCATTAAACAGTACATATGCTTGCATATAATACAGATGACTACAAATATTTGCATCCCCTATGATGGTTGGGTGAAAAAGTGAAGATATAAGCTACCTACAAAAAATAAAATAGCATGTCTTGCAACAAGAAACAATGCAAAACTAAAATTAATGGAAAAATAGTTTTCCAATAGCTTTTTCCATTATTTTCTCCTAAGGTATGGACAATTTATACTCAGCTGTATTACCTACTCAGCTCAGTTTCAGTTTTATCTACATATTATAGCATAGCATGTTTATTAGAATAAAATATAGTGGCAACCCTTCAGAAGAAAGAGAACCAGTATCAACATGTTATCTATCAATTGCACCTGTTTAATTACCATGTATTCATGCGTTCACTCCTGGGCTGTGCAGTAAGTAATGAGAGCTTAGAGCAACAGATTGAACTAGAAATCCATGACATTTGATCCAGGACAATTATTATTATCATTATTATCATTATTATTATTATTATTATTATTATTAACAGCAGAATGGGATGTTCAACAAGCACATATGGTGTGTGATTGTTAGGTGTCCACATACTTTGGGCCATAGAGTGTATGTTTACATTTTAGTGACACTGATTTGTCCTACCTGATCAGCATAAAAGCAGGGAGTATATTTTTGACATGGATCTCTTATGATCCCAAAAATGCCTCCAATATATGAAGAAGCATGCATTTACGGCTGTGCAGAAGTGCGCATGCGTGCCGACAATGGGCAGAACACCGGATGCGCTTTAAGTTCAGTGTTGTGAAGTTGAGGTGCAGATTCGGGTAAACCTGTAGACCCCGCCCACTTGCCCCGCCCGCCGACGCTGATTGGCTGGTGGAGCAGCGCTGGCTCACTGTGCTCTCAGCTACCCAGGGAGAAGCGATGAATCTCGTCCTGCTCTGCTCTGCTCTGCTCCGGTGTTGTGGCTGAAACGGCGGTCCATGGGACTATCGTCGTCTGCTCCGTAATGGCCTGCCTCGAGGTCGAAACTCCAACCGTCTGCAGGGGTAAAGTCCCAGCTTTTTGGGGCAGCTTTTTGTTTTGTCTCCCCACCAGGTGTCACTGGTGAACTAATGTACTCTTGTTTCTTGAGTTTATTATTTAAGACGTGAAACAAGAATTTAGTAAACTGATTATAATCTTTCTCGTCTAATTGAACTCTTATAATAATAATAATAATGATGATGATGGTGGTAATGATGCTGTTGTTTAGTACTTGTTTTCTGTTCATTACTGGCTATAATCGAGTATAACTCTTTACAGATGTTATCTCATGATTTGATTGCATGGCTGCTTTGTATCATGCCTTGTGGAATTCAGTCAGTTTCTTTCTTTTCTTTTTTCTTCTTCTTCTTCTTCTTCTTCCACTTGGCTTTTTATTTCAGTAGTTTGTTTTCTGGACTGTACATGCAAACATAATTTGAATTAACTTGAATTATTCTGATGCATGACAAAGTTTAAAGTATGATAATGTAAGACAATGAAACAATAGAAACCATCACAGAATTGGAATGGTTTTCACTACAAATACCATTACAAACCATCAGCTAACCATTAAAACCATTACTTGTCCATAATGGTATCCACTAGACATAACATGGCACCAATAGAAGGCAATAAATTACCAGTGGAGACCCGCAGGGACGGTTACAGTTCCATTGAAACCAATACAATTCCTGTTATAACCGTTAAAACAACTTCTATGAGGGTTTCTATTGGGGTTTGTTTCAGCAGGGTTGTTAGCTCGTCATTGTATATATCTGTTTTCCATCATTACATCCAGCACAGGCTGTACACGTTGTTTATTTTGAGTCATGTTCTCATTTAAGGCCTGTTACATCTTTTTAAAGAGGAGTTACTAGTTTCTAGAGTTAATGTTAATACAGTCTAGTGTTCTGAACATCTACTGTGTGCAAAGTCAACTCAATATCCATAACAAGCCGTTTGTATTTTGGTTTGTGAACTGCAGAATCCAACACCTTAGCTTCTAAGATTGGATAAAGCGATTGGGCCATGAACAGATGGACTGAATACCTTTTGTTTATTGCAGAGTTGGAGAGCAGTTGTAAATGGTCCAGGAAAGGGTCATGTGACAGAATATCAGTACAAACATGAGCATGACCCAAGACGGGGTACTTACCATCCCACATCCATGTTCAGATAAAGCTGTGATCTTGCCCAGCAGTCCTGCAAGGCATTTCATTTGCTACAGAAACTGTGTTGTGACATGCTGTGAGTAGTCAGGAAACTTTAGTCAGATTACTTTTTTCAACCTGATGTCCTGGTATAAGGACGTTATGGAAAGCATGGACTTGTAGAGTGTTCTAAACATTTGGTTTAAGAAATAGAGGATGCTGAGATCCAGGCCAAGTAGCCCTATTTGCAACTCCCTTCCCTTTAATGTCTGTAGGGAGTGGGGCTCTGCACCGCCCTCAGATCTGCCATTTTTCCCAGGCCATGTTCTCACACTGCTTAGGTTTATTTTTGCCAAAGTGAGTCAGAGCCCTGCTCAGACATATTGGATGCTCTCTTGGGAACTTAGCAGGCCATGTTGTGTTTGTCTCCTCTTGGACAGCCAAATCAGATGTTCCTTAATCAGTGTGACAGCATGGCCTTGAAAACGGGCGTAAGAACATCACATGTCCACCACCACATCGTCCAGCAGCACCTTCCTTTTCAAATATTTTTGCAGACGAGCATTGCTCTCAGGCCAAAGTAACACATCCACACTCGTGTGTTTATTTAAATAGAGTGCCCCCTCTGAAGAAAAACAACAATGCATGCTGTCTAGGAATTATGGGCTTTTATATGATGCTCTGTGTTTTGCTACTGCGCCTAGGTTTTTGATTTGGATGTTCCGAAATCTTGGATGGATCCGCTCCTACCTGTCCACTGCGTGACTAAGCATTTTATGTTTTTATGGCCCAGAACTTGCAAAGGAAACTGTTTGGGCTATGTGAATTGTTCATGTTTATTACTATTTGTTTTTTCACCAACATTTTTACAAAAAGTCTCGCTCCTATGTTGATCTCATTCTTGCACAGATTATGAGGTCGGGTTCTCAATCCTGTTTTCTGACAGTTTTTTTTATTTTTTTTTTTTTTATCATATAGCAGTATCAGAAAAAGAAAAGCAGGGCTAAAACAGATAAGTCAGTACATGTGGCTGTAGGTTATGTGCTTTGGATTAAGTTTATTAAAATGATGAATGATCTGCTAGTTTCAAGTTACCGTAATTTCCGGACTATAAGCCGCTACTTTTTTCACAGACTTTGAACACTGCGGCTTAAACAATGACGCGG
>JAOUWY010000047.1:12528165-12540592 GCA_025728095.1 Prietella phreatophila | reverse complement strand
CAGTACTAGAAAAAAAATCCTATCTATCTATCTATATATATATATATATATATATATAGATAGATAGGATTTTTTTTTCTAGTACTGTAATACTGTGAACAGCTTTTTCATATAGTCGACTTCATCCATCCAGATGTTCTCTGTTTATTCAAATGGTATTTCTTTGTGATCGCTCTTGATGGTCAGTTCATAAGGGTATCCAGAAGGATTAGCAGACCATGTGAATGATGGTGAATAAGGTCAGAGGAGTGATTCCAAAGTGAATCCATCTTTGGATGAACTGCAAAGTAGGGTCTTTAAGCCATTTGTTAATAGAAAATAAAAATGGGGCAGCTGTGGCTCAGGTGGTAGAGCGGGTTGTCCACTAATCGTAGGGTTGGCAGTTCGATTCCCGGCCCACATGATTCCACATGCCAGAGTGTCGTTGGGTAGAACACTGAACCCCAAGTTTCTCCCGATAGCAAGTTAGCGCCTTGCATGGCAGCTCTGCTACCATTGGTGTGTGAGTGTGAGTGAATGGGAGAATTAGACACAGTGTAAAGCGCTTTGGATAAAAGTGCTATATAAGAGCAGACCATTTAATAAAACAAAACATGGACAGAGACTGAGGGCCTAGCATATACAGGGACACTGAGAAAGCATTACAGATTTATATTCTAGTGACCAGAATTTCCTCAACATTGTTCTAACGCAGATGCATAACTGGGTACTACTGAAAACTGTTTCTTCTATATATAGTATATTTAAAAAAACAAAAACATAAGCCTGTGTATAGTTTGTAAAAAAAAATTACAACAAGAACACCCTAGTAGAAGAGGAACAAGAACTAACTCAACATGAGGAAGTAATGATGTACAGTTAATCCCACATTAGAATCAGTAACACATTTTTTATAGTGTTTTCTCAGTAGCAGAAAATGCTCAAACTAGGAAAAATAGTTCACAAGGGTCAAACGTTGCAACACCCACTGCAATGAATATTCTTTAAAACTAGCATCAGTAGACATTTCAGAAAACATATACAACCCCTAGAGATCAGACACGAGTAGCCAGGATTTTCTACCGTTACATTTCCAGTCAATAAGTTCAACCATATAACCTCTGTAGCTTCAAATAATCCAGAATAGATCTGTGTCTAAATATGTTTAATCATATTTTACTATTTTAATATCATACTTTACTACTCCAGGATATAATCTAAGCCCAAATTAAATCATGATCCTTTGAAGTACTCTTTATGTGAAAATCTTTAACTGAAATATAATTACATATAAACCTTTACAAGAAACCAACCAACCTGTATGTTGTTCTGTATATTTCTGCAGCAGTGGTGTACTGTCTTCCTCCAGATCCTCCACATTAGAGGTATCAGGCCAACCATCAAGTAGGGCCATGGTAAATATTCAAATGCAATAATTTTAGATGTGTTCATCAAACCATGGTGTCCACAAGTCCTGCATCAAAAACAGTCCAAATAAAGAGCCTACTATTGAACTATGAACTTCAGAAAAATCAATAACTCATCGATCGTTCAGAGAAAACAGTGAAAACAGCAGGTTTACTGTGGCTATTCGCTGAAACAAACTGCTTTCAGAACAATTTTTCAGAGTCTGCTTAGTCACATATTCCTGTATGTGGAAGGAGGACTTGTGGTTGATACTATGGCCTCAATAATCCAAATGTACACCTTTACAGAGTTCTGTTTGAACCTACACAATTCTGTTTTCATCCTTTTAGACATCTACAGTTGAAACTGCTGCGATCACTTCAGTGTTTATCATATGGGGAATTGCATGACTACAACAGTAAGCACATGTGACCAACTGAATTTCCGCAGGAATTTGTTCTTGTCAAGTCTGCTGACTTAAATCCGTCCAAATGTTGTTGTAACAATTGCTGTTATTATCTAATATTATTATAGTATGTACTTAAAAATGGGCAAGTTTTCTATTAAGGATATCTGTAAATTGATTTCATTACATTGAACATTTAGCAGGATTTGTTAATTCAGGTTAATTCTTTTAAAATAAATCCAACATTTGATATAAAATGTTTAATATTATTTTCTTGTTATAATGTACTGAACACCGTAAATTCATTGAATGGTAATTCTAGCTAAATTTGATGGGACATAATTCTCAACACATGTACACCAGAATGTGAATAGTAAAATATTCTTGGCCATATTCAACTTAATCTAAGCTTGATCAGATATATGCCATGTGCACTAAATGTCAATATTCACAATGCATATGGACCTTTCCATATACACTTACCCAACACTTTACGAGGAACACCAGCCATGTGGCAGCAGTGTAATGCATAAAATCTTGCAGATACAGGCCAGCACCTTCAGCAAATATTCATGTCAACCATCAGAATGGGGAAAAAATGTGACCTCCGTGATTCTGACCGTGGTATGATTGTTGGTGCCAGACAGGCTGGTTTGAGTATTTCTATAACTGCTGATCTCCTGGGATTATAATGCACACCAGTATCTAGACTTTCCTCAGAATGGTGCAATAAAGAAAAAAACTTCCAGTGATGATCCTTGTTGATGAGGTCAAGAGAGGATGGCCCAACTAGTTTGAGTTGACAGAAAGACTAACGCAAATATCCTTTTTTTTAACCTGAGTTTCCAGAAGTAACTCAGATAACCAATTGTGTTGAGCAGAAAAGTATGTCAGAATGCACAACATGTCGAACCTTGAGGTGATAGGGCTACAACAGCGGAAAACCGATCCACTTCTGTCAGCCAAGAACAGAACTCTGAGGCTGCAGTGGGCACAGGTTCACCAAAACGGGACAGTTGAAGACTATAAAAACGTTGCTTGGTCTGATGAACCTTGATCGGCAGGGTGAGAATTTAGCAGCAAAAGAACTAATCAATGGACCCAACCTGCCTTGTGTCAACACTCCAGGCTGGTGGAGGTAGTGTAATGGTGTGGGGAATGTTGGCACGTTAATACCAATCGATCATCACTTGAGTGCCACAGACTATTTGAGTATTGTTGCTGATCATGTGCATCCTGTCATGGTCACAATTTAGCATCTTCTGATGACTACTTCCAGCATGATAATGCACCATGTCACAAAGCAAAAGCCTCAAACTGATTTCATGACAATGAGGTCAGTTTCTTCAGTGGCTTTCCCAGTCACCGGATCTGAATCCAGTAGCGCACATTGGGATCTGGTAGAACAGGAGATTCACAGTATAAAAGTGCAAATGAAAAACCTACAAGAATTGTGTGATGTAATCAAGTCAACATGGATCTTGTGGAAAACAAGCTAAAGAGAACTGTACTAATACGCTAGTGAGTGTATTATTAGTGTTCTGTAGGCTACTTATTACTTGATGTCTGTATAACTACTGAAACACCACAAAGCTCAAAACAAAACAAAACAAAGCTATATCGGTTTCAAAATTCACAATCTGATGCTTTATATGATCCTTTGTATAAATATAAAGTGTCTGGATTGACAAAATAAAGGATATATATCTTATGTCGTGTTATATATTCTTACCACAGTGTTCAGTCAAAAGATGCTGGTGCTGAATAAGCGACTTTTTTTGTCGCGTCCTAACTAAATTTGATGTTCTTATTTCTAAGTACCTGCTACATTGCGGTACGTCCAGTCGGGTCCTGTTGTTATTGCGGTTAGTGGCTCGTTTAATAATGTCAATGTCGCTACTTTTCAACTAGCCATTTCTGGAAATGAGGGGTGCGTCTCAATCTGCGCTCTAGTTCAGTAGACAGGGCACCGATCACGGAGTCGTCCATTTTAAGGCCTGTCTCAATCTAAAAATGCTTTTATATTTTCTTTTATATATGTATTATTGTTTTGGTATTATTATTATTATTATTTTTTATTTTAGTTATTTTTTTCCTGCCGATCTACTGCCCACACTCCAGTCAAATAGGTGGCGGTAATGCACAATTGTTTTAATGGCGGTTTGCCAACCGTCATTAAAACAAGAAGAAGAAGAAGAAGGAGAAGCACATGCTTCTGGTACACTGGAAGGTTCGCTCCCTAAAAAAATCCCACAATGCATCGCAAAAACCAGGGAACGTCGATGCTGACTATAGGTGCGTTCCAGTCATGTCGGGAAGCTGAATCGAATGTTTACTCACTTCAGAAGCTGATTTCAGTTATTATGTCTTTGTCAGGCTTTTTTATGTACACTAAAACAAGCTAATTGCCGTACAAAATATAATAGCCTATGTAACGATAAAAGGAGGACTTAATCGCACCATATGTTCCTTTACCGGAAATGGCGTCATATCTTGTGAAGCCTCGAAAAATAAATCCAGACAAACTCTCAGCCAACTTTTACAAACTTGTTATTGTTGCGCTACTTACGTTAGCGATTTACTTTATTTATGGTTCTTTAAGCAGTTTTAAGGACTTTTAAGTGTTTTAATGACTTTTAAAAAATCCACTAGCTAGCCTACAATCCTGCTTGCAGTACCACAACAGAAACACAGGTGATTAAACTAACACATTTATATGACATATAATGTCAGAAAGATTTCAGTCCTGCGTGTTGTTGATGAACGCCAGTGGTGACGCTTTTACAACGTGTACGTATTCATGTCACCGGAAATCAGTGTCCGAATATCCGGCAGTGCCCGAACGCGTGCACACGATGCACTGATTCACGGACCTAGGGAACTAGGGAGTTGATTGGGACGCACCCTGGATAAGGCGAGCTATGTGCGCAGCCGGTGCACTGGGTGAACACACCCCGCTCTCCTCTTGCGATGTTCGCGTGTCGGTCACGTGACTGGAGAAACAGAAAGGTTATGTTGTATTATTTTATACTCTGCGTAACACCGCTCTCTAACACATGTGGACTGACGGAACGTGCATCTTTTAGGTTTGCATCTGTCAGCCATGATCTAAAATACTGATGTTTTCCTGGCCACAAGGCGAAGACGCACCAGTTTATTTCAGTACTGTCATATGATTCAGTGCTGAATTCAGGAAGTGAATCAGTAAGTGTAAATGGTTTGGAGGTTTTCATTTTTTGTAAATATTGCTAAGTTAGAGTACTGATCTCATCTATAAAAGCATGAAAAGGAAGGACTCTGTGACGTATTTAAAAACTCGGTGTTAGTACTTGAAGGAAAAATCTCTATGGCAATGAGTGACGTCATATATTTGTAGCCGGGAAAATAATTTCCCCCGAATTCTCTGTAGGATTTGTCCCTTGAGCAGTCACGTGCTTCTCTGTAAACTGCTCAGTTGTGTTGTGATCCTCTGCAGACTCAACATGGCATCCCTGCTGCTCTTTGGATCACTGCTTTTACTCTCAGGAGCGGCCCAAGGGTCTAATAACTCCATCCCTCTGGTCATGTGGCATGGAATGGGTAAGACCAGAACTGGGTTCAATATGAACTAATATGGCTCTAATTAATATGTTTTGCTATATCATTTCAGAGTATTATATGAGGTGCATATTTTGCATTACAATATAGATTAATGCGTTAATATATATCAGCAAACGATGAACTTATACATTTATACACCACAAGCAACGGAAACAAATTTATCATCACTTGCATACTAATAAGCTGGGAGGCGTAGTGGTGCAGCATTGTCACCTCCTAGCGCTGGGGTCTCGCTTGGGTTTCCTCGGGGTTTTCTGGTTTCCTCCTACTGTCCAATATATAAAACATACATGCAGGTAAACTTATCAAAAGCAAACAGATAGCAGTGTATAAAATAAAAGTAAATATACTAAGAAAATACAATTATAAACACATAAAAATGTACAATCGCAGACACCTGGCAGCGTATTTTCACCATAGATTGGTCAAATACTCTGTGACTTCACACTTCAGTGACAAAATCCTAAAACAAATGTTGTCAAATTCAGAAGATGTCTTCCTCATATGTACGTTTCTCAAGAGCCAGACTTGATATTAAGTTTTTTAACCAGAGTCCCATGGAGGGGCAACTAACATTCTTCCAACACAGGGCATTCGAGCATCTAGATTCTAGTAGACATAGGTCAACCATTTTCCTTTCCCTACTGGAGAGAAAACAGTTATCTGCGACTAAAACTTATTTTCAAACGTTGATAATCAGCTGAACTCAAATCAGAGTGTGTACCGTTAAGCCTTACACTTAATTTCACAAATTAACTGCCAAGAACAGATTAATTAAGGCTTTATTGCATAAGAGTTTGTTTGTTTATTCACGCTTTAAATAATCATCAGTCAGTACAATACCATCCACCCATCCATCTTCTACCACTTCAGTACAATACATTTAAAAAAAAAAAATTATTCCAGGGTATTCATGTAGACGTTCATATTTTGTTAAAGTTAATTAATAATGTAAAGATTAGTGAAACGTCCTAACTGTAAAGTGTTCTCTGTAAAGTGTAATCCAGTAAGGAACAGACCTGGTACACAGAATATTCTCGATCGTGTTTGTATAGGTGATAACTGCTGCAACCCTCTGAGCATGGGTGCTATAAAGAAAATGGTGGAAGAGGAGCTGCCTGGTATATACGTGGTGTCTCTCATGATTGGAAAGACTCTAAAAGAGGTACTCAAGTTAAATGTCCTGATGCATTTTAGGGTTTGTTTTTTTCTTTTTTTTTAGCCTTTGTTTGTGTTTTAATGTAACAAAGGAACAAACACAGTTTTAAAGTTTTTGTTTTGTTTTGTTCATTAATCTGTAATTCAGGACACAGAAAGTGGATTTTTCATGGATGTTAATGAGCAAGTGGCCTTTGCTTGTGATAAAATAGCACAGGACCCTAAACTGAAGGGAGGATACAATGCAATGGGCTTCTCTCAGGGCGCACAGTTTCTGTAAGTACTATGATACTGGAGACAGTTCATGATCATCTGGAGTGAGAAGAAAGCATTCTGATTTTCTCTCTTTTTTTGTGCTTTTCTTTTGCTCAGACGTGCTGTGGCACAGAGATGTCCTTACCCTCCAGTGAAGAATCTCATCTCAGTTGGTGGGCAGCATCAAGGTAGTGAAAAATATTTGATATATAAGCAGAGTATGCATCACATTTCTAAATGTGATGTGTTATTATACTGACATGTTACTTCCTAACTCGCTCAGGTTTCATGATCATGTCGTTTTTATTTCATGTTCCTTTTCTTGGTTTCTCAGTTCTGTTGTTCTGCTTTGCTACACAGGAGTTTATGGTTTGCCTCGATGCCCTGGTGAGAGTTCTCATATTTGTGACTGGATCCGGAAGGCACTGAACTCTGGGGCCTACACAGATTTAGTGCAGAAACAGTAAGACTCGGATTTTATTCTGTAATGGTGACAGTTTTACAGCCAGTGGTGATTCTTGGCCATGGAGAATCTGCGTTATCTTTTAACTTTATATAGCAGTGTGGCTGAATTACTGAATCTGATTGGTCAAATGGTGTTGATTAATTGTCTCTAACAGCAGCTCTGACAGTAATGCTGGCTGTAATTCAAATCACAGGGTGATATTAATGCGCTCGTTCTAATATTTTATCATTTCTATAGTCGCAACTTGTATACTGGATGCTTCACTTGAACAACACCTAATAATAAACAGATTTTATTAACAATGCATAGTTTTTTTTAAAGTGATACATGTATACTTGGTGATATGGTAAAACTTTGTTCAAGGAGACGTTTATTTAACATTTATGCATGGAGTCTCCATTACTGTCAGTGCTTTGTAATACTCAGTAGGTTTTCCATCTTTCGAAGTTCTTTGCACTTTCTGGTTTCTCTGTAACAAGTCAAACTGTTGCTTTTTTTGGTCTTATTAACTAGAAGAGAATGAAAAACAAAGAGGCTGGCAGGTGTATACCTGCTATAAGATTAGTGATAACACGAAATAACTTATCTTGCGAATGTTACACAACATTAAATGCAACAACAAATACACGACATGTTCATTAATAACATTTTTTTTTATTGTCCGCAAAAATGCTGATATATGAGGAATAAAACACGTTGGGACGTGCTGTTATTGGAACATAATATACCTTAGGGATAATAAACCACCCCATCATTGATTATTTTCCTATAACAGCTTGACCCCAAGTGTTTTATACAGTACTTAAATATGCACATTCTTTTGCTTTAGCTTGGTGCAGGCGCAGTACTGGCACGATCCACTCAATGATGACTTGTACAAACAGCATAGCCTGTTTCTTGCTGATATAAATCAAGAGCGGGTATGTCTGTGTTATTCATCAAGAGTTGCTTAGAACATCCCGTGCTCATCTTTTCCAAGTAATATACAAAAGAATACAGAAGAATTATCATTAATGGATTATTATTGTGTTATAAGTTGCAGGTGCTAGGTTAATGATCTGGTACATGAGATTAGAACATAACTGATCATGTCTGTATCTCATTGCCTTTTCTTAAAGGTAGTGAATGAGACCTACAAGAAGAACCTCATGACATTGGAGAAGTTTGTACTGGTTAAGTTTCTACAAGACACCGTTGTGGACCCTGTGATATCAGAGGTAATAAAAGGTCTGGCATTAAAATCTGCCCATTAAAAGCTGAAGTGTTACACACCTTTGCTTACTTTACTTCCTCTCAGTGGTTTGGCTTCTTCAAAACTGGTCAAGCTAAGGAGACTGAGACTTTGCAGGAAAGTGCTTTATATAAAGAGGTAAGCATTGCACAGATGTCCATTTCTGTCAGAGTTTCGTACATTTCTATTCAATCCATGATGAGAAACTTTCAAGCAGAAATAGGGTTGAGGCCCATAAGCTTCCATTCTACTTACCTGTTTTGCAAGTGAAATTTCAAGACAAGAAACAATCAGTATGTCTTCTGATGTTTTGTAGGATCGCCTGGGACTGGCAGAGATGGATAAAGCTGGAAAACTGGTCTTCCTTGCTAGTGATGGAGATCATTTACAATTTACTAAAGAGTGGTTCAATGCCAAGTTACTCCCATATTTGCAGTAATCCTCCAGCTGTCTGTGTTAATAGCAGATCAGTAACAGGAAGAGACAGAACTGATATGCTCGCATACTCTAATGCTGGATTACTTATGTATATCAGTTTAATGACACATTATGTACTAACTGTAAATCAGGTCAATTTTATTGCACTGATGTTTTGCTTCATTAAGCTGACCTGAGTGAAATCAGATTCACGTGACCCTCAACCTGAATTCATAATAATTCAGAATAGGTCTTAAATTTGAGTTCAAACCTATAAACAGTAGAATATTCTATATCTTGGGTTCATGTGGTTGTAAACATTCATAGAAAAACATTTGGACTTCACAGCAAGAGCAGATGAAAAATGATGTAATTAAACTAAATTTCAGCCAGTCACAAAGCTTTCTAATCTTAATATAACATGGAAGCCTTTTAGACTAGGAACTTTACATGGAAAGAAAATACCTACAATTATATGGCCTCAAGTTTTACAACCAATTGACAGTGCTGAATTTTCTGCTTGAATATTTTTTTTTTAACTTATTAATTTTATTTTTACATAAATGTTTTAAGACCCAAATTTCATTATTTTATATTTTCAGTGAAATGTAAATTTCAGTCAAATTATGCATCCGTTCTTTCAAGCTTTTTTATTAAATGGGGTCCAGGTTCTGGTGGATCTAATTTACAGAACCAACGATTTTTTGCGAAGCCATCAGATTCTAATGTGAATGTGTACTTTATGTGAAGACAACTAATAAAAACTCAAGTTTTACTATTCTCAATACATTTGTTTAATTGATCATTTGCTGATTTTGGCACACTAATGCTTTCAAAGTATTGCTGTTCCTATGTGCTTAAACTGCACTGCATAGCTATGGCTTTAAACATTCCCAGGCAGCCTTCCTAAACTGGTCCCCAAGCAGACAGGCACAGAAACAGTGAGATGGAGTTTGAGAGCCCCAAATGTACAGATTTGTGGATTTCGATTTCTTGCATGGTTTTGTAAATGTAATCTAAAGTGTTCCTTTTGGTCAGATTTTGACAGGCTGATGGCATAAAGGATCAAGTCACATGATAAAGAAGGAATTATATGGGTGTGCACTTTTTGTGATCAGGGAGCAAACCAAATGCTTTATATGGTTCTGCTATCATAATGTTCAAGGCTAATCTCTGTTCTCTTTTAGGAAGGACTTTAAGGGAATTTAATCAAACTAAGCAGTTTACCACCGATGACTTTCGTTTTGGTGTACAACCCTTGATTATTACATGTTCATTATGAACTGATCATTAAGTTTATTGGAAACTTGTTTAGTGTAGCAATCTGACCTCCAGGAAATGACCAAAAAAAAAAGTAAGAAATAAAAATTCAAACCACAGAGTAATGACAGAATAAAGTGCCATTCATTTAAACCATTTTAATGTTATCTTACTCCAGTACTAATAATGAGCAGAATTAAAATTGCTGACCAAATAAAAAAAAAAGACATTATTAATAATAAAAAAGAAATTTTACATGGCCTGAGTGCTGAGAGAAAAAGACTTAAGTGGATTAAGTAAAAATAATGGCTGATAAATCTTCCTGAAGTGGTTTATACTGACCATCATAGGAAATAATTCAATAACTAATTCAGTGACTGCTCAATTTGATGATACTGACATCTAGAGTCTCAACAGGAATTCTGCAGCTGCATTCATGCCTAACAATTTTTAAAGAAAATAACACAAACAAAAACAAACCAGGGATATCCCTACATAAATGTCTGCCCTTACTGTAGCTCTTATTTCCAATGATATCATGGAATGCTACTTTACAGTGCTTTAGGGAATGTGCTTTGTGCACCAGAATACCGCATGAAATTGAAGAAATATTAATTTATTATTACAATATCTTAACATTTCATTTGTGTCAGTGGTAAGATAGTAAGAAAGTACATCAATAAGCCATTATACAATACGTCACGTTCTGCAATTAGTCATCTAATTTGGGTGATGCCACAAATCTTGGTTTAAATTACCCCTAAACATAAATAAGGTCACCATCAGTATCTGACATGCTAGCTTTAATTTTGTCTGAGGAAGGAGAGCGTGTGCTTTAGTACAGATTTGCATATATAGAACAGAAATCACTAGGACTCCCTCACCTGAAAACTTCTACCCCCTGATTATGTAAAGCAAAACAAAACCCCCAATTCATTATAAGAGCAAAAAATTAGACAAATATAAAAGAATATATGCATAATTTTGGCTGTTCACATTTTATTTTCCTTGGAATGCTTGAAAACAGCAAAACAACTTGATTGTTGGCAATAAAACAGAATTAAATGGAATGAAAAGTTTCATTATGCTGCATAAAGCAAACAGCCATCTCATTGGCTGAAGGAATTTTCAGCCACATCTCTGATTGGCTAATGAGGAGTGTGGACACAATTAGCATTTCAGTTTTGTTTGTGATTGGCTAGTTGGTCAGTCAGGTAGGCATTGGCAAAGGGGGAGGAATATCACAGGTAAGGCTTTTATCCTGCAATCTCAGTGGCTGAAGTGACCAACTTCTTGCCATCCCATACGGTTTTGAATTGCTCAGGGACAGGTAGCTCAGTCTGGAAAAAATAAAAACAGAAAATGAGCAATAAAGCCATTTCATTTCATCACCACCTTGCACATTTGTATTTCTTAGAATTCCTCTTATTCATCACAGAATTCACTCAATCACTCACAAAGTCTCCATCTTTGCCAGGCACCAGCACATTCATCTCTGAACTCTTGGCACTGATGATCTCGCACGACAGCGAGCCCTGACTCAGGTACACATGGCAACCATCAGTCTTATTGATTGAAATGGTTGGCACCTTGCCCAAAACCTGCATGTACAGAAGACATTCAAATATGCAACAAGGACAACAGGTATGATAATTAGGACGGCTGACTCAACAGATTTAGCATTCAAATACACTTCAATATGAATGAAGTTGCATATAATTCTGACACGTACAAAATATTTATTTTACTATACTATATATCACAAACCACAGTTATGACTTAAGCAAAAAAACAAAAAAACATTTTACCCATATATTTTCACTACACAGGGTTTACCTTAACAGCAGTGTAGAACTAACATTACTGAGATTCCAATAAATGCATGACAAACAAAAATCATTACTTACATAATAATCATAAATCACTTCCATGACGCCCACTTGTTTGTTTTTATATCGACTTCAAAACTCAATTCAGAATTTAACAAAGTTGTGAAAATAAAAACTAATATACGGTATACTCCATTCAGACAAGGGACATTCGTGCAAATAAAATAATAAAAAAGTTTAGGAATTGTGTTTCAGTAGATTCACATTAGGTTAATCAAAGTGTTACATAGTACAGCCCTAATTAAACGTATTTCCGCTCTCTTTGGATTGAGCTGAATATGTACTATACACACACACACACACACACACACACACACACACACACACACACACACACACACACACACACACACACACAC
>JAOUWY010000047.1:12483074-12494840 GCA_025728095.1 Prietella phreatophila | reverse complement strand
AGTGTGATGGTGTGGGGATGCTTTGCTGCTTCAGGGTCTGGGCAACTTGAAGTAATTGAGGGAAACATGAATTCTGCTCTCTACCAGAAAATCCTAAAGGAGAATGCCTGGTCTTCAGTCCACAAGAAACTCAAGCGCAACTGTATTATGCAGCAAGATAGTCAGTGCGTTTACATGGACAACAATAATCCACTATTAACCCGAATAAGACAATACTGTGATTAAGAAACTACCATGTAAATAGCAATTTTTAATTACCTTAATCTGATTAAAGGTCATACTCGAAGTATATACTAATCGAATTAAGACATGTGGAGTACTCCTATTTTAGTCGCTTTATCGGCGTGTATTACAGGCATGTAAACACCTTAATCACATTATTAACGTCGTGTGAGAGTTTTCACCGCATTTTGCGACAGCACACGATCATACACGGCAGTGCTCAACATTTTAAGGCGAACAAGAGGGCACGGCTATCCCAAACCGCATACTTGTCTACTATAGGCCTATAGTGGGGAAAAATACATGTATATCAGCTACTACATAGACGGTAAGTACGCGGTTTGGGACGCACCCACGGCTTCAAGCAGTTGTCTAATAGCACGTACAGCATGACAAATAATTAAATGCACTTAAAGCATCCGTAAATTTTCTTTTTATAAAACACCCAAAACTCATGTGAACACCTTAATCACATTATCTTACTCAGAGTAAGGTCAATAATTAGATTACTTCTGTCCATGTAAACGTAGTCAATGATCCAAAGCATAGAAGTAAATCCTAGAAGCAAGTGAAAGACTAATCTCCAGTTATTGGAAGCATTTGGTTGCAGTTATTGCTGCAAAAGGTGGCAAAACCAGGTTCTAAGTTTAAGAGGGCAATTAGTTTTTCACATGGGTGATTGTTGTTGGATAACTTTTTTTGCTAATAAAATATGTTAAAATAAAAACTGTATACTGTGTTTACTCAGGTGGCCTTTTTTTTATCTTGTATTCATTTGAGGATCTAAAACTATTTAGTATGAGATCCACACAAAAACAGAAGAAATACCTTTTCACAGCACTGTACAATGTTGACTGTGCACAAAAATACAATATAAATGTATCTGGCATCAGTAGTTTGTTCTCTTAAAAAAGACAATATGTACTATATCTTTTTTCATGCATTATTTAATTTTTGTGCTTCGAAATAATCGTTATAAGATCATGATTCATCTTGTAGCTCATTGGTTTGATTCAATGCTTCAAAGTACTCATTAGAGAAATTTTTTTGAAAAACAAAATGAATGCCAAATTTACTTTCTAAACGACAAATGTGTCACCGAAAAAAGTGGCCAGTCACTGTTGGGCACCATAGAAAAGGAGGCTAGGATGTCCATATAAAGCTAGGTTTAAAAACCTAGCGGCAGCTGCGGTTCAGGTGGTAGAGCGGGTTGTCCACTAATCGTAGGGTTGACGGTTCGATTCCCGGCCCACATAACTCCACACGCCGACGTGTCCTTGGGCAAGACACTGAACCCCAAGTTGCTCCCGATGGCAAGTTAGCACCTTGCATGGCAGCTTTGCTACCATTGGTGTGTGTGTGTGTGTGTGTGTGTGTGTGTGTGTGAGAATGGGTAAATGAGACGCAGTGCAAAACACTTTGGATAAAAGCACTATATAAGTGCGTAAAAAAACACAACAAAAAACAACAACACATATGCCATGACATTCATAATAGACTTTATATAAACTTGCCACATTAAATAAGGCTGCATGAACCATGTTAACACCACATACACGTGATCATCTGCAAATTAAATCTACATAAGTGAATGCAGCTTACCAGCAGGAGGGCAGAGGCAGAAAAAACAGCTCAGAGCCATCAGAAAGAGCTGACGAGATCTAATCCACTGTGGCAAACCACCGATCTGTGTTCTTTCTATTGCACGCAGCATCTTGACACTAAGACCAAGGATCGAGATGTAGGAGTAAACCAATTTCACAGGATAAACATGAGACACAATATGGCCATTAAAAATAGAAAAATGGGAGGTTATGTGCAGCAATAGTAGTTATTATAAAATACAGAAAAGTTGGAGGTACCTTTCTCCAAGTGGAAGACAGAAAATGGAGGATGGTGGGAGGAACAGGGTAAGAAGTGAAAAGGCGTCCACACCAGCACCTTGAGGGACCACAGCAGCATTGCAGTCCTACACTGGGAGCTTTCACAAATATCTGAAACAATCATATGTAGGAAAAACAAGCAATTATAAGTTGTGTTCATAAGGATATAGTGAATTACACCCCTGTGCTGTAATAAATGATAATGCTGGGATCTAGATATACAAAAAACAGCTGCTATGTTTAATGCAGACCAGGTTAGTTAAATGATAACCAAGTGAAGTTTGTTTGCCCAGCATACACTGTGTTGCTTCGAGAGATCGAAGTGTTGCTTCAGGAATTTCTCCTGCACCTTGCTTGAAAATTGCACAAGTTTTAAAACACAATAAGAGAAACTTTTCAAACAAACTCACATCAGAGTGCTGCTATGAACAAGTAAGCCACAAATCTACGTTTGCAAGTAAAACAGCATGGAACAGAAAATTGGACATTTGCAAATACGTGAAGAACAAATGAAGAAACCACTTCTGAAACCATTTATTCGCTTCCTACTCTGCAGGATGTGGCTGTGTCATTAGATTAGAAGCTCACCTTTATTCTTTCAGCCACGCAATACAAGGAAAAATGTAATAAAACACACGTCATGTCTTGTCGAGGTAACTTACAAAATTTGAAACTAATGTTTAAAATCTGACTCACAGTCAAACAACTTGTCTTCTAAAATTTGATACACATATACATCGTATTACACCACAGCACAGTTGAGCTCTCAAATAAGAAGAGCACTGATTAACAACAGCAACATTGAGCATAGATCAAGCTGTAATATAAATTATAGGTTCATATTAATGCACTCGGTCTAATACAGTAATATGGTGAAGGAACAACTATCTGCTGCTATAACACAAGTAATAACAGGAACTAACTTGTTTCAAGGACAATCCATAGCATTAAACGCAACACTAAGTGGTTAAAAAATGTTACTTGTTCATTATTAAACTGAAAAATGTATCATTGTAATCAGTGGAAAACTGCTGCGGTATAAGAGGAATAAAACACTTTGTGCTTAGTTGTTATAGGAACATAATCCACTTTGGAGTGGTAATGGTATCTCACCATCCAGCCTGGATTATTTTCCTGTAATGGCATGACTCATTGTATGTTATTCCTTACTTAATAAACAGACAGGGCAAAGAAATATAAGACATTAATTACACACACAAATGGTTTGTGTGTAACTGTGTATAACATTTCAGTCAATCAACTCAAGAGTGTCTCTTATTATCAAAAGAAAGTGCATGTATTTTATGTGACTGTTTGGACAATGCCAAGATCATACAGAACAAGCTGTATACAAACTCGTAAATATTTACACAAAATAACATAAAAATGTATAATAAACTAAGAAAAGTGCTGCCAATGCTACAAAAAGGTTTGAATCTACACTTTAACAAGGGAACTGGATTCAAGATGCACTCACGGTGGCACAGCAGGTAATGTAGCCTGCTCACAGCTCCTGGGTCCTCATTTCATTCCTGAGCCTGTGTTACTGACTCTGAGGAGTTCTGCATTTCTGGACACATTTCTGGACACTCGTGTTCACATACTCTATACATTTCTGGACACTAACTATATTTTATTTTTGAACATCCCATTCCAGATTTAGTCATTTTGCTGTTATAAAAACCTCCACTCTTCTGGGAAGGCTTTCCACTAAATTTTGGAGCATGGCTGTGGGGATATGCTCATTCAGCTACAAGAGTATTAGTGAGGTCAGGCATTGATGTCATGTGTGGAGGACCGGGGTGCATTCAACCTTACAGCTCATCCCAAAGGTGTTCAGTGGGACTGTGCAGGACACTCAAGATTCTCTCCTCCAAACTTGGAAACCACGTCTTCATGGACCTTACTTTGTGCACAGGGGCACTGTCATACTGGAACAGGTCTGGGCCTCTTAGTTCCAGTGAACTGAAATCTTAATCTTACAGCACACAAAGACATTCTGTACAATTGTATGCTTCCCAACTTTGTGGCAAGTTTGGTGAAGAACCCACATTATGGATGTGATGGTGAGGTGTCCACATACTTTTGCCCATGTCGTGTAAATGTACTCCAGGATCTATTAGAAAATACTAAGCTAAACAGTCCCAGGTGTGAACGAAGGTGTGTGCATAGTGCCCTGTGATGGACTGGTTGCAGTCCCACCTTATGAGAATAGGCTGTGAATACGCTCTGAACCCACCGTGACCCTGACCAAGGTAGTGCAACACCTCAAAAGGGTTTCCCTTATGGTACACACTTTCCCAGTAGTGCCTCATGTTTCTGAACAGTGATACACCTTGACGAGTAATAATGTGCACATAGACCATCTGAGAGATTAAAATACCCAACATCTGAAGCATGAAACAGCAGATATGCTGTCCGCTTGACAAGAACAGACATCATCAGTGTCTTTTAAACCTACTGCATTCACAGGCAAGACTAGATTTTACTGCGTAATATCTAAATGTTGACTGGCAACACAGTCTAAGATGCATGCATACAGCTAATCTATCCATGCATAAGACATTTAACTACAGGTGTATGCGTATGAAAATGCAGGTTTTCTGAAACCAATAATCCAATAATCAGACATCCAATAATCAGACGGTTGTGCTTCAGGGGAAACAGTGTGTACAGAAAAACTGGCTTAGACAGTTTTGATGTAAAGCTGAACACAGCAGCGGGTTAAAGCGAACGACGTAATGCAAAAGCGGAGAAGACATCCGTCTTGGCATACTGTCCCTTTCCATCCGTCCCAGAATGGGTTAGAAAGTCTGCATCCTACTCTTTTTGAGAACTGAGTGATCTGCAGACCACTCTCCTCTGCAGAATAAACACAATCATAATCACTGATCAGGTTAAGGGGAACAATTATGTGCTGATTAACAAGCAAGGATGTGTTAAAAGACACTGACAGAGTGAAATAGTGAGCCATATTTTATACATTAAACAGATTATCATTAATATTTTTTACATTTGATCTATTATTATTATTATTATTATTATTATTATTATTATTATATTAAAAGTATAACAAATTCTAAGCATGTTAAAAATGGTTGACCTCATATAAATAAAACCTTCGTATGCAGGTGATCCTGGAAAGTTATAGAGCAAAATGTAGCCTAGTAAAAAAATAAAATAAAATTATAATAATAACAACCCCTCATTGTCAACACAGATCTTTCGTTCAGGTCTTTCGTTATTTCACAACATCCTGAAAAACACATATGATCTGTCACAATAATCCGATCAGATCCTGGTTGCTAACAACAGCTGTTTGGTCCAAGGTTATAAACGCTTCAATGCGCAGGTAAATATGATAAACCATCAACATTCACAAGTCAAATCACATGATTTCTCATCATAACCTGGTGAGAGTGTCCCTCACCTCTTCAGTGAGATCTCTGCTACCGGTGACGGGTCCGGGCCATTTGTGCTGCAGGTTTTCTCGTTGCCTGAGTGAGTAGCGACGTCACGCATTTCTCCTGCACCTTCACACGGAAATACACACAGCGCCGGAACCGCACTTCCGCCCTCACCGACTCCTGCTGCAATACCCATATTATGTGCTTACGTGTCTCTTCGAACTGCTAGAAGTGTTAAGCAATTTTGATGAAATTTCTCAATTATTTATTAAAACAAATGTATGTCAGTTCATTTAAACAAACTCGTATGAGTGCATAAGATCAGGTGGAAGGTTTTGCCCCAACAAACATGGCGGAGTCAGTCAGCACTTGTTTTACAAATTGCCTGTTTTAAAACGCGGTTTAATATTTTACACTCTTTATCCCATTCAGTGTCATGTTCCTTATATAACAGCATTTTCTGTGCATTTTCACAATCAATTAAAAAAAATCGTTTGCTAGAAACACTTGTCTCAAACGTGTGTGATGTTTTCTGGGTTTGGAGCGCCCCCTAATGACACATGTTGGTATTTTCATGTCTCCAGGTTTTTCAAGCCATTTTCAACCTGGGGCTTTTTAAAATGTTAATTATTTATTTAGGACTTTATTACTCCCTAGCTTTCCACTCACAGAATCCAAACCTCCATCCATCCATGCATTCATTTTCCATACCGCTTATCGTACACATGGTCGCAGGGTGCTTGGAGCATATCCCAGGGAAACCCGGGGCACAAGGCGGGGAACACTATGGATGGGGTGCCCACCCATTGCAGGGCACATTCACACACTACAGACAATCTGGAAATGCAAATCAACTTACAACACATGTCTTTAAACTGGAGGAGGAAACTGGAGTATGTGGAGGAAAACCCCACAGCACAGGGGGGATATGCAAACTCTGCACACATAGGGTGGGGGCGAGATTCGAGCCCCAAGCCGCAGAGTTTGAGGCAAATGTGCTGTATGTAATGGTTTTCTCAATTTTGTAGAAAATGACAATAAGACTGAAGCTGATATCAGCTCTAAGATCAGGACAGTGCGAGTGGCATACAATTATTCAGCTGACCAGTCATGTTGGATTTAAGCTGTAATAAATGAACAAACATTACAACAAGAGTACTTGAGAGTACTGAGTAATTTCTGTGATTATGAAAATAATAAAATAACAGACCTTACAGAACTACTCTTACAACACATTGCAGTCTGACACAGATTTAAAATTGAGATAGAATTTCAAATAATAATTTGAATATATTGTATAATGTGAGTGGTAACCATTCACGACATTTATAACATTATTCTTTAAACTAGTGCTGAAAATGTTTCAGTGCTGAACTAAAGCTAAATAAATGATCATGAACATTAATCTAACAATGACATCAAATAAATATTTATTTATTTATTTGTGTTTTCTTCCAGTGAAAGCACAACCAGCCTCACTCTTCAAGATTTCGGGACTGGATGCTGGCATGCTGAGCTGTATATCTGAAATGATGCCATGGGTAGTGTTCAGGTCTGGATTCAGAAGAATTAACATTTTGTATATGAAATCCAGAGTAGTTATGTTAGACAGGGATTAACTTAGGGGCACACAGGGGAACAGTGCTTCTGGCACCTTTGCTTTATGTGAAAGGCAAGTGAAGTGGTGATCTTTTTTTTTTTTAACAATGTAATAGATTTTCACACTTATTTATATAGAGAAATTGTTTTATTTTAAATTGTTCTGTGTCTTCTTTAGTCAAAGCAGTTGGTGACTGCTGTAAATATACAGTATGCATTTGAATTCAAGTGAATTACAACACAGAATTAAAAATGTGCTAATTTTGCTAGTTTAAAAGCATAACTGTATCACTTCTTTGCCAGAAAAGTATTTGACAGATCATATTTATGACAAAACTTAAAATAATATACTTTGAAATGTAATGTTGCAACATTGTTAATGTTCATGAAAGCTAGGGATTCTCACCTCCTAAATCCTAGTTGAACACTTATGTTATTTATAGAGATGAGCTACATCCCATAAATTGTGCTACATTTCACCTTATTGTTCTCCCATTTTGGTCATTTGCCAATTCCCTACAGCTAATAGTACCTTGTCATACGTGTCATCACGTGATTCCTCTGAGACACATGAAGCCTTTTACACCGCATCTTTTCCAGCTGCTGCATGAATGTAACACTGAGAGGAAAGTGGTGACTTCCTTATACTATATGCAGCTCTTCCGCATGCATGAGCTCACATTGTGAGGGGAGAGAATAACGGCATCCTGTCCCATCCAGAGAGCACGTCTACTTATTGTACAGAAATATATAAACAGCAGATATGAATTTTACATCTATAAATTTATCCCTGCAAGTAAGCCTATTTCTATGTTGATTAACTAATGAAAGATATCTGTTGAGCATATCTGTTAGAATCAGAATCAGAATAATTCAGTACTTGCACTAAAACATTACATTTTCATTTAAAAATGTAAAGTTGTAAGTAGATGCAGATACCTTTAAAAAAAATCACATTATATCATATTATGCCACCATTAGTGGTGACCACTATCTCTGGTTTATTAGCTATATTATTTCCTATGTAAGGAAATACACTGACTTGCAAAAGTATTCACCCCCTGGAATTGTTTTCGATTTGTGTGAATAACAAATTATAAATACACATATTCTTCCTGTCACTATTTTTTATTGCACACTCGTGTTCTCTTACAGTGAGTTTTCAAAGTCAAAATGAATTATTGGTTAGCAAGTATTTCAAAGAAAATAAAAGAAAACTAACGCATTTGTGTTGTATAAGTATTTAACCCTCCAGGTTCTAGAAGCTCCAGATGATAGATAGTGTCTTTATGAAGCATAGTTGATTAATAATTGGTCTTCACTAGAAGATTTTCTGAACATAAACAACCACAGTTGGTGACACACCAACTGTCATCGAAGTTGAATGTTCTACGGTGGCTATGTCAAAGTCCATATTAAATCCCATTGAGAATGGATGCCACTGTTTACAGCCAACAAACAACATCCAACCAACGTAAAGAACTTGGAGCAAATCTACCAGGAAGAATGGGTGAGAATATTCCCAAGCAGTGTGCAACACTAGTAGGAAGTTAACCCAACAGCCTTAAAGCTATTATTTCAGAAAAAGATGGTTCTAAAAAGTACTAGTCTTAAGGGGTTGGATACTTATACAAGCAGCATTTTTCAGGGCTTTTTTATTCTGACAAATAGTTCATTTTGGTGATAAATAATACATTTTGTAAATGTTTTTTCCAGAGCATATTGGTTTACAAAAATAAATAAATAAAAATGCAGTCTGGAACAATCTGTGTAAGTGTCATTTGCAATCCAGATGAATTGTATGACTTTTATGGGGGTTTAATTTTTTGCAAGGCACTGTGTGGTAGTACTGTACATACTGTACACAGACATAATTTAAATGGTAACTATATGAGCATTTAAAGAGTTATAATACTGAAAATGAATTTTGGTAATTATGATCAGAACTGATGCTGGTAAAAAAAAAAATTATGATGGTGAAAGTAAAAAAATATATTATATAATATTAATATTGGACCCTGACTACAAAACATATGAGAGACAGTTAATATATGTGAATGTGCCTCATTATGGCATGTAATAACGTAAACTAGTTACCATACTATATAGTATATACAGTAAATATAGTATACATATTATATTATTTTTTTACACAGTACTTCATTCACCAGACCACCACCTATCCTGAGAACATGAGGCTGCATGGGACTCCAGTCTATTACAGGGTACATTGCACACACTTATTCACACCTAGGGACAAGTTATCATAGCTAGTCCACATCTACTGGAGTGTTTTAGGATAGTGGGAGGAAACCAGATAACCCAAAAGAAAGCCCATATTGATACAGGGAGAACATGCAGACTCCATACATACAGGAACCCTAGCGCAGTATCAGACCAGGGACCCTGGAGCAGTGAGGTGACTAAGTCTCCATGTTAGTGTGTAGTTTTGTCTAATTATACAAATTTATCATGCATGCACAATCAGAATCTCCTAACACTTTAATTCCATGGATTAACCACTGCATACTTCTCTGTTGTGCTTCAGAGGACCTGTTGTACCTGTCCATTCATGAAAAGCAAGTCTAAAACAATGTACGCTGATTAACGTTACCTTTGTGAACACTCCTGTGCCGGCTACCTGCTGTTGTAGTCTTACTGTGTTTGGACTACTAAACAACATGAAAAACAGGGAACAAGGCATTCCTGCCAGCTTGATGTCACAGTGCAGATTGAAACGAGAGACATAAAGGCAGGATGAACTCGTTAATACCTGTACCTACAATACATCCTGACAGGCATACAAAAAATTTATTTTTAGTAATAGGTCCAATAGTCAATTAAAAAAAAAAAAAATCCTTACTTGTACAAGTAACCTGGAAGATATGTAGAACATGAATATAACAACAGCAACAATAATACATTAAGCCTTAGCAGAAGTGTATTAAGTTATTGAGAAAACTAATTTAGAAAACTGACTTCCCTTCCAGAATGCTTGTGTTTGGATGCGCCTCCTGTCAGTTATTTTATATACACTCCTCTCCGGGCCACTGTAGATCATGGGGGTGGAGCTTTGTGAAAATGGGTTGGAATCATGCAAATCTTGAACACACCTAATAGAGACCTAATCTTAGGGGGAAAGAGCTAATCTTACCTAATGCACCTTTAAGCCATAAGGACCATTTCTGGGGCCAGATCAGTTTTTGTTATTAATTTGTAATCTACTTTTTGTCATCTTGACTTGCACACGTGTTTATACACAGTGCATACAGGATTTTTTGTGAAAAGAGTTTTTCGTGGAAAACTGTGTGACATGATGTAACGAAGTTTACCTGCATGTTTCTGTACAGACAAACAAACTGATTTGTCCAAAGTAATGGAATGGATTTAGTTGCCCCTTAAACAAGGCTGATGCATGGTAGTCACACAAACATCCAAAGCAAGAACTAAGAAAACTAAGGCCCTTCTCAGCTTTGCACTGAGATAAAGAAAGTCACCAGCCTGTCTAAGAGAGAGTGACCTGCATGCCATATGATACACAGGTGTACAATTACAGCAGGAAGAGGAGTGTGGGTGGGACCACTGCATGGAGTCTGTGACAAAAGACAGGGAGGACACGCTTTACAGCCTGATCAGAGTTCAAGCCTTAAATAGATCATTTAAAAAAAAAAACCCAGACACTTCAGAGCTACAATCTCTATGTAGGTATATCTGCTTGAAAAAAGTACTTAACTTCATACTCCTTCTGATCACACACACACACACACACACACACACACACACACACACACACACACCAACCAAACACGTTCATACATACTTGTTCACAGAAAGATTTTGTCCCCAGGCTGGAATTTTTATTTCCTGTCTGTCAAGTCTAGGCTCATATTTTCAGCATAGTGACTTTTACAACCACAAAGCATGAAAAGCAACACAGGAACATGTGTGTGTGTGTGTGTGAGAGAGAGAGAGAGAGAGAGAGCATCTCAGATGCATAAATATACATGCAGATACAGTATATTCAGTATCATGACTTTGTGATGTACCAGTGTGTGAATGTTTAAGCTGACAGTTTGTGTACACAGAATAAAGTCTGCCTGTGAGTAAGCAGAGAATGAGTGAGCACTGGGTGTGGTTGTGTGTGACTCCTTTACTTGCACTGGCACATTCTTTCAAAGGCCGCACCCTTCCTCATCCCCCTCCCTTACCTGTTAGATGTTGCTAAGTGACACAAGCACACACGCACACACACAAACACGCGCGCGCACACGCACACACACACACACACACACACACACACACAAATATGCTTGGAATACATTATAGACATGTCTGAATAAGTCTGCTGAAATTAATCAGAGCTTATGCAATGAGTACATACATGGAGTACATTTTCTGAACGTGCGGATTTTCTGGGTCAGGGTGTGAATAAATGCCCTGTCTTACTCCACCCACATACACAAAAGTGGTGAAGGGTGTGTGTGTGTGTGTGTGTATGTGTATGTGTGTATGAGGGGTGATATAGTAATAAAACTACAGCACAGGTTCTAATGGAATTTACAGGCCTAAAGATGGAATATATTTAAATTCTCTCTCTCTCTCTCTCTCTCTCTCTCTCTCTCTCTATATATATATATATATATTTAAAGAGTAAA
>JAOUWY010000047.1:12450295-12464486 GCA_025728095.1 Prietella phreatophila | reverse complement strand
CTGATTGGCGTGTCTAAAGTGTCCGTAGTGTATGAATGTGTGTATGTGATTGTGCCCTGCGATGGACTGGTACCATGTCCAGGGTGTACCCAGGCTTGTGCCCGATGCTCCCTGGGATAGGTTCCAGGTTCCCCACGACCCTGAACAAAGAGTAAGCTGTAGAAGATGGATGGATGGATGTAAACTGACCTTGTTGTAACTTTCTGAGTTCGCTTAACAGCTCTTCTATTTTCAGGTCTTTCTCCCTGACTGTTAGAACAAAAATAAGAATTATATTATGAAATTCCTGAGAAATACAGTTCTCTTCAATATCACACAGATACAGCATACAACAAACATTGCAGCATGTTGCGATTCAGGTTCCTGGATTTTAATGATAGATAGTTGACAGTGTATTGGGCACAGCTTTATTCGTGGTGTTGTTTTCGGGGGGTAATCGTGGGAGTGGTGGTGAATACTTCGGCACTGTATGGTAGGTTTACCTAATAAAATGGTCAAGTAGTTTGGATACTTATTAACACTGTCAAGTGAGTGTATTATATAGTAACATGAGTATACATTTACTGATGTATAGACATTTGTCTTTATACTAATGTAGAAATGACTTCCCAAAGTGTTCACTTGCTGGCTGTTATTATCCTGATCCAAATACAACTTACCAGGAGCCTGTGGAAAACTGAAGACATCTTCAACATTGAAGGATGACTCTAAGAAAAGATTTGATAGATTATAGTACTTTAAACCAGCAGTTTTTTTTTAACCTGTTCAGCTGGCTAACCAACTTGCTAAGTCTTGTATTTTTATTTATTTATTTTGCCTAGACTTACCAACTACGCTCATTTCCTTCTTATATATAAATACAGATATCTAAATAATTTATCAAGTTATAAAGTTGTCGTTGGCTCAGGTAGTGGGTGAGAAAACACTTTTGTTAGCTAGCTTAGCTCCAAATTTAAAGAATCTGTCGGTTGGTATGCTATACAACGGACACCAACGGCCCCCTCGCGCCCGCGCGAGCGCAGAAAAAAAAAAAGTAAAATAATATATAAATAAATATTTTAAACCGTGCCTTGAATACTGGAGGAAATTTGCGTGAAGGTCTACATATCGGTTTAAAAAATGCAAATGATAGCAACGTTTTAGGAACTGACAGATGGGTATACACCACAAGTATCTACAAGTGCTTTTCGTGGTAATACCAGCAGGGAGGTATTATCGTGTCGTTTCCGAGAACAGTTCTTTCTGGAGTTCACATTAACAGGGATTAGTCCTTCGTTAAAGCGTTAAGGTTAATCCCCCTGTTCAATACTCTAGTGTCGAGAAGTACAAGGAAACCTTCATATAAGCGTATACTACACCCTTGAACATCTGGTGGAACCATTTGATATATTATATTTAAGGGGTTTTAGCACCATCGTCTGGTAAAATAGCGTACCACCAGCAGTAATACCCCAAATTCATTTGCTCTATATGGTATCCCTGGTGTGATTATTCGGTTCATATATTTATATTATTGGTTTTTCATTTCGCAGTGACGACTCACCTGTGGATTCAAGTTTTATCTCAGTCAACTGATGAGCAGAGGTAAAAAAATAAAAAAGTGGATAATTTTCTTATTCCTCAGAAAGTCCTGAAAGCGCCATCTAGTGACCAAAACACTAAGCAAAGCTGTGGACGTGCAGTACAGTACATTCACCGTCCACTTTATTAGGAACAGCTTTCCTGTATGATTTCATGCCTTCCCTGCTGAAAAAACAATAGAAACCAGAAATTCTAATAATTTCCACTACATTACAACAATATAACCGTTAAACCATTACCAAATATACTTTCCATTATGTAGTAGGACATTAAGGACGTAGTTCCTTAACGGGATCCACTGACTAGACATAACATGCCACCAATAAAAGGCAACAAATAACCAGCAGAGACCCACAGGGACCATTACAGTTTCCAGTCAAACTAATACAATTCCCATTACAAATTCTACGAGCGTTGTGCAGGTGCTCCTAATGAAGTAGACGGTGAATATATAACTGCAGTGGATATACAATCCCAGGTTATTTTTGTTTTAGTCACAAAAGGTATTGCCATCACATAAACCTGTTTTCAGGAATAACAACTAATCAATCAATCAGTCAGTATTTGTAATTTTTATATAATGGAGAAAAAAAAAACCCCCGAAGAAAACCTAGGTCTTTCCAATTTATTTGTCAGACGTCTCCTTCAAAAGGTGTCTAATTTTCTAAAACTTCAACTAGAGAAGTATTTCTAGTACTCATTCATTATAAAATTCTTGAACTATTCGTGCACCATACCTTGGAAGTCACATGGGTGAGATCTCAAGCATTACATGATGGTGAAAAGAGTACTTATCTGTAGTCTCTCATGAATTTCATTGCTGAAAGACAGCAACTTTAACAGAAAGGTTTAACAATTATGTTAGTGTCACTAAAATACTGCTTTCAGTAGAACTTTAATAACTCAGTTTTTCCTCAGTTTCTCAGTTCAAACTGGAAAATGTATTACCACCAAACAAGACACATAATATTTACTATTTGTTTAATTTTATTTATTATTTTATTTTAATAAAAAAACCACCAACATGGCTTTCCACATAATGCACGTTAAACAAAGGAGGTTTCAATTCGAATAAGCATAACCTATACAAGGTCAGACTGACTGATGCTGCTCGACTGAGCTGGAAACTCAAAACAGGTCATATTTACATAGAAACAAGTTATACTTACATACAATCACAAAACTTTACTTAGAACTGCACGGGTAACTCAATCATGGAAAATACAACCATTAATAATGAAATGGTTGAAGTAACAGTAAAACATTACAGCAGGGCTACACATTGACCACTGCGTGAAAAAAAGAAGGTTATGTGAGCCACTTGCTTAAAGAGCAACAAGCTGAATATGTGCTGAAGCTGCAATTGTGACAGAATCTGATCTATAATATTATGGACATGCTACATTCTACTCGGATGTATTTTACAGAAAAATGTGTGCATTCACGTATTACCCTTTTTGCATTTTTGTTCCAAATATGCACTCTAGGGTCTTTAAAGGGGTCTATACAAAGGAGGAATCGTTCATTATCAGGGATTGATGTTCAGCACTACGCCATGAGCTATAACATTTCAGAACTATGCTAATATAGTTATATAGTATATGCAATATCAAAACGGGTATAAAACATTTTCAAAAATAACGAACAATTATTTGTGTAAACATATTCAAGAAAAAAAAAGGTACTGTTTATTACAGTGAGTCAAAAGATGTCAAACATCTGTACATCACATCCTGGTGGACACATCTAGTGAGCAGTAAATATCTGCATCACAATTTCACCAGCACTTTTGAATAAGGTATTTTGAATAAAGTAGATTTACAGGCTCTTAAATTACAGGTGCCCACTGCCATCTACTGGACAAAACTTTACAGAACAGGATTAAAATGGAGAGGATTAAAAGGGTGTCTCTCAGATCTTATCTTCTGTTTTTGTTGCACACAAAACATGCATGTGCCCCATTGCAATGAGAACATTCTGGATATTCTTTTGTATTTCTGAAAAGCCAGGATCCGAAATGAAAACAGTTAAATTATCTGCTGGGTGTGTGTGTCCATGGGTAGCATTTTCACCTCATATTTCCAAACTTCTGGTGATGCAAAAATCCTGTGTGTCCTTGCTTGAGGAACACATTTATGCTCCTTAAACAAGGTACATTCTAAGTATGACCTATGATCTGTTTCCATCAGCAATTCCCAAGCAATACCACCAGTTGGTTGCCTCATTATTGTTAGGTGAGACAGTTTTCCTCTTTGGAGAATCACCAGTCTGCTACTAACAGACACTTTTCCCATGAACTAATTATAGTGCAGATGTCAAAAAGATGCCTTTTAATTTGTTTTCTCCTTTGAGTGAAAGCAACAACTAGGGTACAACTGTATGTTTTGGGGTATTTGTGTTCTGGAATGCAAGTCTAGTCTCTTGAAGTGCAACCTTATCTATGTATATGCTCATTCAATTTCAGGAGCCACTGTTGCTGTTACAAGGGGTATTCTGTCCACAAGTAAGCTCACTCAGCAAAAAGCTTACCTTAAACACAGGTTCTGAAAGACTAACTTGTTTTTTTATTTGCCTTCTTACAACTGAAAGGAGGCTTTCCAGTAGCTCCATTTTCATCGCAGTCTACGGTCATTCCTGCAAATCCTGCTGACCGTGTCAGTGGGATGTTGTCATCTTTGGGAACAAGAATGAGTCAGACATTGACACCTCATCAAATTGAAATTTAAAGTCTGAAATTACAATTACCTGTGGTCATTCTGCTCCTTTTCCGCAGTGCTTTCTGATTTAGTCTCCCTTCGTCAATTGACACACAATTTAACATTTTCATACCTAAAGAAAGAGATTAACATCATGCATTACTGACAACAAACCAAAAAAAGGAAACAGAACCAGACATGGAACCATCACTAAAGGCTAGCTTAAAGAATGTCACAGGGGTGGGCTATCTTAGCCGGAAAGGGTCAGTGTGGGTGCAGGTTTTCATTCCATCCAAGTAGGAGGCACACCTGATTCCACCTGTTTAATCAGTTGATCTTGGCTTTCAATAGATTCAGTTGTGGCTTCTGCTTGGTTGGAATGAAAACCTGCACCCACACCGGCCCTTTCCGGATAAGATTGCCCACCCCTGGTCTAGCAGGTAGAGGAGTAATTCATCCGAGTTTTTTTTGTGGGACTCTAAGCGAACAAGTGCTGTATGAACTGTTATGCAGTGAAGTGATCCAAAATGCCTTCTAGTGCCTCGGTCTGCAATACTTACTCAAGTGGAAATCTTGCTCCAGAACCTCATTAAAACGACATGCAGATAATCTCCTCACCTGGGAAACAGCATGTTTTTTATGTACAGCAGTTGTTTAATGCAAGGAACGCTTAATTCAAAATGTCAGTAGAAGCTAGTAGTGGTCACTGTGATAATGATTCCTTTAATATAAACTTCTCAAAGGATCTCTGGGCTATTTAAATTTTGTTTACTGAATAATGGACATGTTTAGAAATAAAAGGAACTTCTCACTACACAAATGTATCAATGTAACTAAAACTAAGTGATACCTCCATTTGTTCTCTGCCTTCTTGCTGGTCCAGCTGCATGGCTGTCGTCTCCAGGTTTTGGATTGCACTATGGCACTGTGAGAGGTGGGGATACTGAAAATTCTGCGAACACAAGTGACTTTCATTCCTCACTGAAAATGTTTGTTAAAGAATATTTAAGTGTCTTCATTTTCAACCAGAAGTAGTGGTCACTTTGGGTCACTCCCATGTTCAATAATGTAAAAGCCACTCTGTTGCAACAGTGATGTAGATCTCTAGATCAGATCTAGCTGCTTTTACTTTATGCAGTGACTACAGATGAGTTGAACTAGCCAAAATATCAAATAAGCCAAAATACTTCTGGTCAGCTTGGTCTGGTTTACATTCTATCATGACTTCTAAACAGTACTGAAAACATTAGTCCACAACTCACAATGTAACTGATTTGGTGCAGAGGACTAATCAAGTGGTGGATGATGTCACTCTTTAACACCTTCAGAGAACATGGTTGGCACAGGTAGCAGCAGGGTGGTGGATCCCCAACTACACTTTGGCACTTGATAACAGCATGTAGACCTGTCAGGAAAAAAAAAAGTCACCACACACAAAAAAATATTCTGGTGAGTCTTTACCACAAGCAGCGATGTCTAGTTTATGTCTAGTCTATTTTAAAATAATAAACGAAGAGGGGGAGAAAAAAACTCAGATACCTGATGTACAGTTTATTTAATTAAAAAAATCTAAACTTTCACTGCTTTGCAGTTTGTCCCTCTTTTCAGGTCATTTTAATGAGAACGTTTATTTAGGTAACATTTGTGCACGGTGCCCTGAAATGGACTGGCCTCCCATCTAGGGTGTATTCCTGCTTCACACCCAGTGTTCCTGGGATAGGCTCCAGATCCACTGTGACCCTGATCAGGGTCAAGCAGTTACTGAAATTGTGCGAGTGTTTATTGAGGTACTTACCAATCAGAGGCTGTGTGCCACTGTAATTTTCTGGAAAGTCTTCACAATGCTTTGTTAGTGGGACAATATATTCTTCAGAATGGTCATGAGGTTGCTGATATTGACCCGTGCTTTCATACATGAACAAATTGTCATCAGCTGTGAAAGGCTGTGGATGTTGCAAGTCCTCATGTCCAACTATAAAATATACAAAGCACATACAATCATGAGCTGGTAATGTGAGGTTTGTGTGCAAAGCCATGTACGGAGCAAAAAATTCTACCTTTTCTATTATGCAGCACCCAATCTGTGTCTCTGAATGGTTCTTCACTGGTAAGGTAATCATTGATCTGCCATTGATCTTCATTCCAAATGATTGCTGGAGTGTGGGCTCCAGTGCTCATTGGATTCAAGGTGGTGAGATGATCCTGAATACTTTCCTGACTTTTAATATGCTCAGGGATTGGTTTCTGGGTAATGGTCACTGTCAGTGAATTGTTTTGGCACTGGACTACACGCTTATATTTGATTTTGGTGAACTGTACTGTGGTAGATAAGGGTGATTTGGTGCTAAGGCATTTTAATGTGTTAATGGCATTTCCACAGCTCTTGACAGTTTTATCTTCATGCAGAGTGACATTTTGCGTCGAGTCTCTGATGGGATTCCCTCTTTGAAATGCCCCTGCTGCAGGGACTGAGCTGGAGGCTGTGGCTGGACTTATATTGGAAATACAATTTGGAAGTGAGTATCCAGGTGGACTTGGACGTCTAGCTTGGATTGCAGTTCTTACTGGACTCTGTGCTGTAGTGTTTGGCTGTTTGATTATCTGCTTCACCTGAGAAAGTACTGAGAAGAACAGAAAAAAGTGACACAGTAGTGAAGGAATGAAAGACAGACAAGTGTAGCAGTGAAAAGGAAGGAGAACTTAAAATCAGGATGCATAAGCGTGCATTAAATTAAACAAAAACAAATAACAGATTCAAATATGATGGGGACAGATGGTAAATTTCAAGTAGCACAGAAAAAATTTTTACTTCATGGATCCAATTACACTTCTAGACATTCAGGTTTTCCTTGCAGTGACATAGCTGGTGTGTTCCATGAACATAGTGCAGAAAGGAACCCAGTACTGGCCCTGAAAACCACTGATCTAAAACAAAACATATATAAGGACAGACCATCTAATACAGGCTGTGAGATCATCTCCTTGTAGATATCCTCATGCAGATGTAGCACCTTAAAAGAGGAAAAATAAAATCACAAGGACATAGGAATACAAAGTCATGATGCAAGCAGTCCCATGCTTTAAAAAGTCTTCCAAATAAAAGCTTTACCTGTACATTTCCTGTTCCTTCCTTTTTCTCTATAAGTTTTGCCAGCTTCAACAGATGCCAAGCCTGAGGAGCCAGATCTGTGTCAGCTCCTAACTCATATGTGTGATATGATTTCTAATAGGTAAAAGCATACACACACACACACACACACACACACACACACGTTGTTGTAATTTCATTTTACCATGCAACACCACAGCAATGCTGCTATGCTTATAATAACATTTGAGATGGCTGAGTGATAATCAAAACATTCTGTGTTACTTAATTATCTATTCTTATTTCAGAATTTCTCTCTCTCTCTCTCACACACACACAACTGCATAAATGCATGTAAACCAGGTCTACCTTTTATTTATTTATTTCTTTATTTATTTTATGTTGGCTGTAATTTGAGGTGTATTACAGTGACTTACGATATAGTTGTATCTGTGAAGACTCCCCATGATGTGGGTCTTGATGTCTGTTATGTTGACTCTGAGAACACAGACCTCACACAGGTACACTGGAGGCTTAGTGCCTGTGCATAACTCAATTACAGAACTAAGACCTGAAAAATTAACCACAGAGGATAACTACGTATAGACACGTTTCATATAATTCCAACAGAACAAATGTAAAACATTATAAAGTGACAATGCATCTGGAGAACATCAGTACCTATAATAGGCTGTTCTCGGTTTGGGTTACTTAGGTATGAATGTATGGATTTAAAGAGATGACTCTGGAACCCTAGACACAGAAATAGTCATCAACACACTGACCGATCTAAATGCATGATATGACAAAACTATCGACCAATTATGCTGCACTACATGTATTTCTTTATAGTGACCAAATGAAGCAGTTTTATCATTTGGTTGGTTCACACAAGGAAAATAACTGTTTCCACATTTATTTAATATTTAATTAAAGCCCTTTCAGAGACAATTTTTTAGAAGAACCTAAACATTTCCAAATAAGTTGAAGTTAGGGTAGTGTGTGGGACCATTATTATTATTATTATTATTATTACTTTTAAGCTCTGTTAATACATATCAATTGAAACACCCTACAAACTGTGTGTGTTTCAGTGAGAACAAGAACTCAGCTCACCTTGGTCAGACTGCATCATTTACTGGGCAAAATCACAAAAACACTTAAATTACTCAATCAAAAGGAACAGGCACAACTTTCTTCTGAAAAAACCAAGAGCCATGTTGTTTAACCAGGTTAATTAAATCACTCTAAAGTTAGTTTTATTGTCGATAGTGGCTTTGTTTACAGACAATGCAGATTTTCACAGAGAATGATACTCACCACTTGTTTGAAAAGTGAAAAATAGAGACTACACCACTTAGTACAATGCATTTACTTCAACATTATGTATAATGTGCATACAGAAAAGGAAAACAAACAAAAAAACCTTTAGCCTATGTTAAAAGAGACTTCTATTTCAGAAAATAAAAGTCAGAAATGCGAGTAGATAGCTAGCTAAGTTTTTACCTGGACCTGTCAAAAAGCCAAACACAGCTAGCTAACCAAGAATAGAAAAGTTTAATTTACCTGCTACTCTTTAATTAATCACGAGTTTAGCATTATCAGACCAGACAGTCAGGTCTCTGAGCACATCACTGATTAACACAAAGTTCACACATGAGCTAGCAAAGCGTTTAGACAGAGGTAGACCTCTCCCTTCAGAGAAAATGCCCTCCTACTCTGTGTACTGCTCAAAAGTGTACAGAAAGGAGATTGCTACTGGTGAAACTCGGAGATGAGACATGTATAGCAAAAAACAGATGCATTTGTAAGCATTTGTTTCGTGTTTGGTTTGGGGGAACCAAAAAGAGTTGGGTGTCCACAAACTTTTGGACATTTTGTGTATAAATGTAACATGAGCATTATATCAACCACCCGTGTATGTTTAGGGATGGTTCAGAGAATGTTGCTTGAACTGCTTCTGTTAATTCATCCAATTGCCTCAGCACACTTGGATTGTTCCACCAACTCTTTCCTGAACCTGACATTGTAGTTTGAATAGATCATTTCCCCTAGTTGTCCTCATCATCTGTTATTATAGCAGGAGATAAAAAAGAGGAAACAAATCAGGCAAACCCCATCAGGAAGTTGTCCAAACAGGACTTTTCTCCATGCACACTGAATATGCAATTCTCCATCTCTTAACATCCATCCATCTTCTATAACGCTCATCCTTTTCAGAGTCACGGGGAACCTAGAGCGTATCCTAGGGAGCATTGGGCACAAGGCGGGGTACACCCTGGACAGGGTGCCAATCCATCACAATGCACACTCACATACACACTCACACACCCATTCATACACTATGGACACTTTACACATTCCAATCAGCCTACCATGTCTTTGGACTGGGGAGGAAACTGGAGTCATCTCTTAACAATGTTTTTTTGTTATTTCTTATAAATTTTCCATGCTTGTACTCATACATGAAAGGCACAATTGAAGTATAAAAAAGCATATTTCCATACACTGAACTTATCATATAAAAACGTATCATGTTATAAAAAATTGGAAAGGCACTTCAATCATCACTTACCCTCCTGTGGAACCTCTTTCCTACAGGCCCGGCTTTCCCTTAAAGCCAGTAATGGAGCCATTAGGCTGGCTAAAACAACCTCATATTTCTATTATTTTCACTACTCAAACATATGAACAATCCTTACCATCAATTTTTGTTCTTGGCTGTCATATTCTATCAAGAAGCCCACAGCCCTTCTCATGTGGGAATTTCACAGACTTACATCTCCCTTCACCTGAGCTGGGACTCAGCGATTGCTGTCATGGAAATTCAGCTGAAAACAGCAGAGTCAGAGGTCTGACTATCCTGGCTAGTCTATGATGGGCTCATTCTCACCTAATTTATATACAGTCATGTGAAAAAATGGGAAAAAACCCCCCAAACATACATATTTGGACAAGCAAACATTTGATAATCTTTGAAACACTGCTTATTAATAAAGGTGATAAACTAGCAAATGACACATAAAATTTACATTTTGTAGTAATTTAAATTTAAATGAACAAAAAACAGATCACTCACATGGAAAAAGGAAGTACACAGCAAGCCTGTAATTTTTGAGGGCAATTATGAAAAAACACGTACAAGAAGTTATTTCTGCAAAAGGGGGCAATACTAGCTTCTGAGGCCAAGGGTGTACTTTCTTTTTCCACAGAAGAATATCACATCTATTAATATTTCTGTTGAATAAATGATTGAAAAAGCTATTTTTCTTTGTGGTATAACAAGTATAACAACTTCATTAATAGGCATGGCTTCAAAGATAATCAAATGTTTGCTCGTCCAAATATTTAAAAAAAAAAAAACCATTTCCATGGGGTATACTTATTTTTTCACATGACTGTATCTAACAAATACACTAGGAAAAAGTAGCTCATATTCTTGGATACACTGAAATTTCAGTTCAGTTCATTTTTTATTTTTTTTTTAAATCACAAAGCAGCTTTACAGAAATCAAGATGTAGGTCTAGTGCTTTTCTGCATACACACATGTATATTGATAAATACCAATCATCTGTAATGTGGGCCACCAAGTCTGTTCAAGGCATAGCTGATTTACATTTACTCAAGTCCAGAAATTTCTATAAATACAACATAGAAAAAGCTCATAAAGTGAGAACAACAAAATGATACTTAAACGCTAAAAAAAGTGTCTTAAGCACAGTAGGCACTAAACACTACCATATTTGCGAGTCTCCTTATACATACAATTACATAAACTTAGGAGCTTGCATAGGATAAAGATTTTTCTTAATTAGTTTAATTGCCTGTATAGAAAGTATATTGAAAATATGTAAAGAAAATATCTGTGACATGTAATCGATATGTATAACTCACTTCTGGATATGTTAATGAAGATATAGATATGTTAATGTATTCAATATGTGATCTGGATATGTTAATGTATTCAATATGTAACCTGCATTTAGAATTACTACTTAAAGCATAATCAAATAATCTGTATGGGTTAAAAAGCATAATCTATATGTATAATCAATAGTTAGAAGCATAATCTAAATCAATAGAACAATGATTAGACAAGTTATATTCTGAGTGGATTTGAGTTGGATAAATGCCAAGTCTTACTGTACACCAAAAAGTTCTTTTGTACCAGGTGGCATTTTTCTACACAGTAATAAATTGGCATTAGACATTCACTTTTGTGGGAGAAAACTTTGAAGCCAGGTGCCTATGGAAGCAGGAGGAGGGCCTCAGGAAGGGAGTGAGTTCAAAGACAGGACAGATAAGCCTGAGTGAAACCTTCTTCTTGTCAAAGGGAAGAAACCTTGTCCTCATAAAACCTTTTCAAGAAAATCAACTAACTGCGCATGCTCCACAATTTAAGATAACGTATAGACATGAATGATCAATTAAGGTAATATAGATTGGTCTGTTCCTGGGAAGAAAAGGGGAATGCCCCACCTAGGGATCATTTTACTGTTTCCAAAACGTATATAAAGACATGTTTGTGTATGTACAAGTTGGACTCTCTGCAGACAGTCACACTTTGTTGGTTTGAAATAAAGTTTATTACTTTTGACATCTACTAAACTCTCTGTCTTTGAAGTTTTTGACTTAGGCTAGAAAGGTTGATTGTATCCACAACACCTGAAAACTAAATTTCTTGTTTAAATGCTCTAGCAAACAAAATACACTTATATCCATCTTGATAATGAGGCCCATTGTGGGTAAAGTACCATTAAATTAATGTTTTATTATATGGAGTTTGCCAGTAAAAACAATCAAAATGTTTAAAATATTATTTACAATTATTTTAAGCTACATTTGATTTTTTTACTTTTATTTTTTTGATAGTTATGGTATCAAATATGATCTGTTATTTTCTGGCAAAGATCAGTGATCCAGTGAAGCCTTTAAACTACCTAAACAGACACATCTGAAAACAAAATGACTTGCTAGTACTTTTCTGATGTCCTGATATACTTGTACTATTCACTAGTTGTTACTTATAACACATTTAATATTCTCGGATTCAGTTTCATTTTAATAACGAAGCAGCTTTACAGAAATCAAGGCATAAGTCTAAATCTTGAAACAAGCCAAAAATGGCAAGGCAAAACTTGCAATGACACAAGGAAGAAATCTTGAGTCAAATGGGAATGTTTGAGTAATGATTTATAATCCAGCCTCAAGTCTTTTTGAATATGATGTTACAAGCTTGGCACACCTATTTTTGGGCAGTTTCTCCCATTCTTCTTTGCAGGACCTCTCAAGCTCCATCAGGTTGGATGGGGAGTGTTGGTGCACAGCCATTTTCAGATCTCTCCAGAGATGTTCAATCGGGTTCAAGTCTGTTCTCTGGCTGGGCCACTCAAGGACATTCACAGAGTTGTCATGTAGCCACTCCTTTGTCCACTCCATTGTCCTGTTGGAAGATGAACCTTTGCCCCGGTCTGAGAGAGAGAGAGAGAGAGCGAGAGAGATGGGTATTGATATAAAAGAAAATGATTGTATTACAGTAGCAATACATAAAACTAATACTGAATCTGAGACTGAGGAATAAAAGGTGAAAAGGAAGATTTCGAGTTTCTATGGTAACAGAAGTACACAATTTCTTTTTTAATAATTAACACAATGATGTTGAAATATTTAGAAAATATGAACCCTCCAATGCAAAGAGAGGTATTGTATACGCTCCTAACTTAGATGGTTTTTTAATGTAATTTTTAAATTATTGATTGATTGATTGATTGATTGATTTTTATAAATGACATACTTTTAATTTTGTTTTCCTTTTTTTCTTCTTCTCAATGAAATATTTGGGAAAGGGAAGGATGGAGAGAAGAGAAAAGGTAAATGAATTACATGAAAATTAATAAATAAATTAAAACGAAAAAATGTTACAATAGAAAGAAAGAAAAGAAAATATGAACCCTGAACGCAACGTGAGCCAGTTGCGGCAAAATGAATGATTTTATTATACATTTCTTCAGTAATCAGAAGGTATATAAATAAAAATGGTCTATTTTTGTCTCGGGACTGGAATTAGGGCAAAAGTCACTGAGGTGACCTTTGTCACGTGACGCGATGTCACGTGACAGAACGCCGTGCTGTGATTGGAGGAGAGAGAGCTGTCCGGTCCAGTAAAGCAGGATCTCCGCACGACATTGAGCTCCGCGCTGAGAAGCACAATAATGTTGTTCAGTAAGGTAAACTACTGAATTCTAACTTTATTATAGAGTTAATAACCACCCTCAGGAGCTCAGGGAGTGATCAGTACTGCTGCTGTACTCGAGTCATGATAAACAACAAAATAGAGAACTTTCCTAACGCTAGCTCCATGATTAGCATCGGGCTAAATGTTCTGTAATATGCTATTTCTCTCTCTTCATTAGGGTCACATGACTGTAGAGTTCTATCACACAGCGGTCATATACAGGCCTTTTATCCGTTATAAACGGCTTCAGGAGGCTTTCAGGAGTTCTATTTACTATAGACTGATAATAAAGTGTCAGAGTTAGCATTGTCTTCACTGGATAAGACTTCTGTCATTATATCTCTAGGAGCTGACTGTCAAACTGTCTGTCTGTCTGTCAAACTGTCTGTCTCAATATCTATCTGTCTGTCTGTCTGTCTGTCTGTCTAACGATCTGTCTGTCAAACTGCCTGTCTAAATATCTATCTATCTGTCTGTCTGTCAAACTGGCTGTCTAAATATCTATCTATCTGTCTGTCTGTCTGTCTGTCAAACTGTCTGTCTCAATATCTATCTGTCTGTCTGTCTGTCTGTCTAACGATCTGTCTGTC
>JAOUWY010000047.1:12352020-12364077 GCA_025728095.1 Prietella phreatophila | reverse complement strand
ATGAATTCTTTAAGTGGTTTCCCCAAATTGAACTGAAAATGCAACGTGTAATGATTTAGCCAGCCTCAAAATTATTTAACCCCTGAACAGAATCCCTTATAGAAAATATATTGAAAATATGTATAGAAAATATCTGTGATGTGTAATCGATATATATAACTTACTTCTAGATATGTTAATGAAGTGTATTCAATATGTAACCTGCATGTAGAATTACTACTTAAAGCATAATCAAATAATTTGTATGGGTTAAAAAGCATAATCTATATGTCTAATCAATAGTTAGAAGCATAATCTAAATTCATAGAACAAATGTTAATCAAGTTATATTCTGAGTGTGGATTGAGTTGGATGAACGCCATGTCTTACTGTATACAATAGTTCTTTTGTAGCTGCTGGCATTTTTTCTACACAGCAATAATTGGCATTAGACATTCATTTTTGTGGGAGAAAACCATGAAGCCAGGTGCCTATCGAAGTAGGAAGAGGGCTTCAGGAAGGGAGTGTGGTTCAAGGACAGGGCAGATAAGCCTGGGTGAAAGCTTCTCCTTGTTAAAAAGGAGAAACCTTGGCAAGAAAATCAACTCACTGTGCATGCTCCACAAATTTAAGATAACGTATAGACATGAATAATTAATTAAGGCTATAGAGATTGGTCAGTTCTAAAAAGAAAAGTTGAATGCCACACCTCAGAATTATTTTTACTGTTTTGGCAGGTATACAAAGACATGTTTGTGTATGTACAAGTTGGACTCTCTGCAGACAGTCACACTTTGTTGGTTTGAAATAAAGTTGATTACTTTTGACATCTACTAAACTCTCTGTCTTTAAGTTTTTGACTTAGGCTAGAAAGATTGATTTTATCCACAACACCCTCACAACAGCACAAATATGCAAAATAGGTGTTGTCTCAAGCACACCTGATGCAATTAATCAAGGGCTTCTTTAGTTACACCAGGTCTGCTTGAGCTGGAACACATGAAATACCTGAACTAGGTAGAGGCAAAAATACATCATTGCACTTTTCAATTGTAAATGTGAAAATTTCTGATGATATTTGAGGCGAGGGGTAAAGCAGCCTATCTAAGGTAGAGAATAGGAATCTGGGGTTGTCTTTGTTTCTGTGAATTAAACTTGAGATATAAGATTTTCTGGCAGACATCATTACATTTTTAAGCATTTCCAAGTTGCTTTTTTAGACAGTTGGTGAACCATATGCTTTTTGTGCTTCCATTGCCCTTCTGCTCTTATGCCATCACGTTTTAGTTTTAAAATGGAGGTACTATTTCTCCAGAGACAGTTTTTGTTTTTAAAGGGGCAACAGAGTTAATACATTTGGTCAGCCTGAATTTACATTGTTCTCCACTAGCGTGTCTAAGGAATAGAGTGAAAGAGGAGGAGAGAAGTTATGAGCTCCATGAAGGTCACAGCTTTATCAGCAGTGAGATAGTGCTTACTGAAAGTCCTCTTATCGCTCACGGTGTTAGTACATGCTTAAATTTCAAAGAAGACAAAATAAAAAAGTGGTCAGAAATGGCCACATCAGCTATCTGTGCGTCATTAACAGCTAAACCATATGAGATCACTGGATCCAGAGTATGGCTATGTTGGTGTGTGGGGGCAGATACATGCTGCATAATGGCAAAAGACTTTAGTAACCTTGTGAAGTTGACTATCGATGGATCAGAGGTTACATCCATATGGATGTAGAAATTACCAGTAATTAACCCCTTATTCATAGCCAGTTAATATCCTAGAAAGCATTTCCACCAAATCATCAAGAAATCCAATGTTAAGTCTAAGAGGGTGGCAAATGACTAATAAAATAACAGATTTATCACCCTTGAGTTGCACTGTAAGGTAATCAAAAGTTGTAAATTCCCCAAAATTAATCTTTTTGCAACATAAAGTACAATGGTATGGGGGTGAATGTTTCATTAAGTACAAAATTGTAATTATTGTCGAGCCATGTTTCTATCAGGAAAAAAAAAGTCCAGCCTTTTCAACTAATTACGAAAGACTTATTTGTTAATGACTTTACATTTAGTACTGCCGATTTAAGAACAGGGAGATGTGATAGTTCTGTAAATTAATTACGGTTCACCTTAATTAAATTACATGTGTCTGAGGACCTCTTCTGTTTCCAACAACCATGCCACCAAGTATTGGAAATGAACGGAATATTCTGAAAAGTAGCATGGTTACCTACATGTCAGACACACATACTGGTAGGGACTGCTTAAAATGTAGTGGGAGAATGAGTAGATCCTGGGGTGTGATGCTGACTGAGCTTAGTTAGAAGACCATGGATTTCATCCATTTCTTTATTCATATTTCTAAGACTGATCCGAGGGGTGACTGTGGCTGTGCTGTCCACTTCCCAGGTTTTGAGTACCATCGTTGCTATTGTTGCTGAAGGCTGGTAAGGGTGGATGGGAGATTCTGTATAATAGGTTAGAAGGGATGTTCAGATGAAATCCATCCACTTTAAACAGATGTCTTCACTCCCAGAAAAGGTTAAAGATGTCCTTGAAATGCACCCCTTGGGCAGCGCATGTAGAGGCCAGCCAGGTGTTTAACCCCAGCAGCCTACTTAAGTGGCCGAGGACAACAAGTTCATTGTTCTCAAATGGCCTTAATGCCTAGGACTTAGAGAAGAGCAATGCACATTTTATTTTCTGTTTTGTCTACAAATGTATATGGTTGTTTGGTGACAAAAGAAATTGCCCAAAATCCCAAATAAAATGAAGAATGATCCAACATTAAATTTAAACTGCAACATTAAACTGCAAATTTAAGTCACATTTGAGGACAGCCTTTGAGACACAATATGTCTTGTGCAGTGCAGTTTAGGTAGAAGGAAACAGAGAGGGTATTAACCACTCTGCCTGATCTGTACCTCGAATGCATTAAAGTTTGATGGCTTTATTAAATCCTCCATGCATGTGTAAACAACATCAGTATCTGTATAATAAAATGTGACGCAAACCCTGCAATATGCAAAATGCATAAAGTTTCATCACAAGAAAACCCACTTTTTTATTTTTAAATAAAAGGCATAATGAATACTTTTAGTAGAGTATTTGTCTTCACATAATTACAATACATCAAATCTATCAGTTAAACTAGCTAATTTCAAAAACAAATCTATGAGCATAATTTTTGTTGAACTAACCAAGATGATATATGAAAAAAAAATTATCTAGATTCCCAAAATAGCATAAGTGCTGTTGTTAGTTTCTCAGTTGCTGAAGGTCACATATATGTTTTGTTTGTTTTAAAACATATAACATTACAGTTACTGAAAGAGCATTTGATGTAGAATATTTAATGCTATTCCTAATAGTGTTACTATAATTAAATGTCACAAAATGTCGTGAAATGACATACATGATCCGGCCTCGTAAAACATAACAAAACGTACCAATAGGGCAGGAGACACGGATTGGGTAGTGACTGTCAGGAACTCATACGTGTTGCTATATTGCCCCCTACAGGTCATATTGGGTACTTACATCAAAAGACTACTTATTGTATTTACCAAGCAATAATTCATTGCTGGATAAATTAATGAAAATATGAAAATGAAAGAAAAAAAAGAAAAGAAAATGAATTAACATATCTGAGTAACTAAAAAAATATATTAATAAAAAGAATGTATCAGTAAATGAAAAATGTATACTTTTATAGGTAGCTAAACCACATTTCACACACACACACACCTATATTTAATTTATTATGTATATATTTATTATATACAATATAATATTGATGATTTACTGATTTCCTTTTAATTATCGACCTTAAAACCAACAACAGAATTGAAAAAAAAAAATCACTCAAAAAAGATAACACTTGACAAACCAGTTCAAACATACTGGAGAACTATGTAAGACAGAAGACATGATATGATGATCTGATTAATACGGGTTTCCAAAGAAGTACATCTGCAAATATATGGAAATACAAAAACAAAACAAAACAACCAAACAAAAAAAAACCCAAACAATAGGTGAGGGCATTAAAAAGAGCACAACACTGTGCCCTCTCAACTCTTGCCCCTGATTCCCAGCTTCCTCATTTGTTCTTCTCATTTCTTGCTGTTCCGTTTTTCCATATTTGTTTTTTTCTTTTTGTTGCTGTTTGTCCTCCTCACTGGGGTTGATCACTATAATGTTGACAAATGCATAAAAACTTGTGCATATGCTCATTTAAAAGTACAATTTAAATTAGATTACGTATTTGATAGATGCATGTTCTGTTTCTAGAGTATACCTTCATCAAGAGTTAATGTTTTAAAATGTCTTTATGCATGTATACTAATATATAACCTTTTTTTTTGCTTTTTAAAACAGCTTTAATAATATGCATGAGCGATCAGGTAGAGAATTACATCACAGTCATATACATGACAAAAATGCAAGTCCAAATATGAACAAGGAGATGATTTCTGGCACTCACATGGTTTCATAGGTGCTGTCTTTTGTCTTGAGGAAGCGCAGAGCAAAGAAAGCCCCTGCTTGGAGTGACAACACAAGTATGATCCCACCTATGAAGCTGGACAGGTCAAATGATGCCTGGGATAGCTCTGGTGCCGAGCCTGAAGAGTCATCTGAGCAAGAGAGATACAGTTCAGTTACAAGTGACCTGTGTTTAAACAGTAGTCATTGTTATGTTGGCAATCATATACTGTGGTGCTTGAAATTATTTTCTACATTTCTGCATTTATATGACCTAAAACATAACCAGCACATAAAGAGAACCCAATTAAATAAATGAGACAAAAATATTATGCTTGTTCATTTATTTATTGCAGAAAATGACCCAATATTACATATCAGTGAGTGGCAGAAGTATGTAAACCTTTGTTTTCAGTATCTGGTGTGACTCCGTTGTGCGGCAATAACTGCAACTAACCATTTCCTGTAACTGTTGATCAATCCTGCACATCAGCTTGAAGGAATTTCAGTTCATTCCTCAGTACAGAACAGCTTCAACTCTGGGATGTTGGTGGGTTTCCTCACATGAACTGCTTGCTTCAGGTCTTTCCACAACATTTCTATTGGATAAAGGTCAGGACTTTGACTTGACCATTCCAAAACTTAACTGTATCATTAACCATTCTTTCATAGTATGACTTGTGTTTAGGATCATTGTCTCACTGCATGACTCATTTTTGCTTGAGATTCAGTTCATGGACAGATATCCTGACATTTTCCTGTAGAATTCACTGGTATAATTCAGAATTATTTTCCAACAGTGATGACAGGTCATCCTGGCTTAGAGGCAGCAAAACAGGCCCCCATGACACTACATCCACCATGATTCACAAATGGGATAAGGTTCTTAGGCTGGAATACAGTTTTCTGGTTTTCCTTTCTCCAAACATAATGCTTCTCATTTAAACCAAAAATTCTACTTTGGTCTCATCCATCCACAAAATATTTTTCAAATAGCCTTCTGGCTCAGCAAACTGCAGAGGGGCAGCAATGTTTTTTTTTGGAGAGCAGTGACTTTCTCCTTGCAACCCTGCAATGCACACCATTGTTGTTCAGTGTTCTCCTGATGGTGGGCTCATGAACATTAACATTAGCCAATGAGAGAGGCATTTAGTGGCTTAAATGTTACCCTAGGCTCATTTTTGACCTCACAGATCTTGCATGTCTTGCTCTTGGAATGATGTTTGTTGGTCGACCACTTGTGGTTAGAGTAGTGATGGTCTTGAATTTCCTCCATTTGTACACAATCTGTCTGACTGTATATTGGTATAATCCAAACACTTTAGATATGGATTTGTGTCCTTTTCCAGCCTTATGAGAATCAACAACTATTTTTCAGAGGTCCTCAGAAATCTCCTTTGTACATGCCATGATACACTTCCACAGACATGTGTTGTGAAGATCAGGCTCTGATAGATCCTTATTCTTTAAATAAAATAGGGTGCTCCCTTACACCTGATTATCATCCCAGTGATTGAAAACACCTGACTTTAATTTCATCTTCAAATTAACTGCTAATCTTAGAGGTTCACATAATTTTGCCACTCACAGAAATGTAATATTGGATAATTTTCCTTAATAAGTAAAGGACCAAATATAATATTTTTTTCTCATTTGTTTAATTGAGATCTGTTTGTCTACTTTTAGGACTTAATCAGAAAATCTGATTACGTTTTGTATCATATTTATTAAGATATATAGAAAATATTAAAGGGTTCACAAACTTTCAAGCACCATTGTAGACAGTTCCCTTCATAAGTATCAATGAATACCGTTAGAGATAAATGAAAATAAAAAATGCTTACCTGACCCACCATCATCAAAACTCTCACGAACTGCTCACACACACACACACACACACACACACACACACACACACACACACACACACACACACACACACACAAAGTTGAGTGTGCATATGTGTATGCAATGTGTGACATGAGTGTAGGAATCTATATTAGTATGATACTCACATGGGCAGGAGTTTGTGTCATTGTAAATGGCGCAGTCTCCAGAGTCTTCTGTGTCGGATATGCATCTTGTGTTATTATCTAAAAAGAAAAGAGAAACAACTTCAGCTTTAAACCCTTTAAAATCCCAAGATATTATTCAGTCATTCATCTTAAAGCATATTCTTCACTACTCTGAATTATTTAATAACTACAGTGAAACTAATAGGAAAGAAGTGTAGTTACAAAAGTGAGAAAGGTCTGTATATGCCATGAAGTCATGGGAGTTCAAAGGATAAAGGTACAGTCTGCAACTTTAAAACTCCAAATAAAAGCAAATATAGGCGAGTCTGCTTGACAAACACAACCCAGTGATAATTCAAAACCAGCCAACTACAGAAGTCCTCAGTACACTGTCTTTAAATTTTAACATCATAACCCCAAAATGTATTGTAATATTTAAAAAGTGCAAAACAATACAACACAGCAGTATTAAAATTATGCAGTTTGCTAAACAGTTCCTAAATAATCCTAAAATGGGGCAGGCTACTGTACGTTTGACAGCAAGTAAAATAATACATTCCACCTTGTGTGCCCACTGTATAAATATATTTATTATGTACATTCATTATATTCAAAGACTAGAGTTGTGTCTCAGCGTAGATATTTTATTCAAAACGTGTTCCAACTTGCTGACTCCACCTTTAATAGCAGGTCAAATTTATCTGTTTTGAGTGCTTTTGTCAGTTTTACAAAGCATTTTTCTCACATTCCATTTTCCTTAGAACAGATAATAGAGCTGAATTATTTACTGGGGATGATGTCTACGTGTGATGGCTGCCATGACACTGTGTGTGCACACTTAAATTATTCACTGTGCTGTTCCCAAGTGCACTCCCCAAGGAATCACATGTCTCCGTGGGACTCTTTGAGCAGCACAGAGAGGAAGACAGAGCTGCAATAATATAATACCATTTCCATGTTGGTTTATTGTGTTTATATATTCACTCACCATTGTCACAGTTTCTCCAAACACAGCGTGTCAGATTGAGGGCAGGGTCTCCACTTGTGCATCTATCACATGAATCCAGCTGAGAACAGTCACTAATGGCTGAATCCTCTGTCAAGTAAAGGAACAGATAGGAATCTAGGCCTTTAACCTTACCTTGTGACATAACCACAAGTTTCAGTCTTCAGTTACAAATTTCCGTTAAAGTGGTTGGCTCATATCCCAACAGGCCTTCACTTATAGACATGGATAAATATTTCTTCAATTAATTTACAGTCATACATGTTTAGCAGATCAACTCCAAATCGAACCATTTGAGACACTCAGATAAAAGTTCAAGATACCAGGATATGTAGAAGTTGTGCTTCTTGTTTGTGTGTACCTTAGATCTCTTACTTCACAATATTCACAAAGTATTAAAACCATTTACTTGCATTACCTATTGGAAATTGTTACTATTTCAGGCAGTTAACATCACCATATACACATATATACATACTTTAACATATATAACATATACAAGTCTCTTTCTTTAAAGTTCATTAAGGAGGGTGACCTGATGAAACCTAAGAGACACTGCCACTAAGACTAAGGGAATAAGGATAGTAAAAGGATATAGCCAGGGGGTCAGTATTGCGGTGGATTATATGTCAAAAAGAACATATAATCTGTTTTTAAGTTACAATTATGAGCAGACATAAGCGATATACACCAATGAGATTTGAATGTGTTGACTCTTACCTGCAGTTTGTGAGCTGGTCATAATCAGCTGCATTAGCAGAACAGTGCAACACAGCACAACTGTGACGCACCTCATCCTTATAACCACTCTGTACTCACAATATAGAGAAATGTAAAATCTGACAAATATTGAACCTTTCTAAAACATGAAAACTTTCAACACTGCAGCCTGTATTAACTAGAATACTCTGGAGTACTTAAACAGTCTGACTAAAGCAATACAGCACAAACTCAAGGCATCAAATGACACATCAAAATACCAGCTAAAGCAGCCTCCAAGCTATGTCCTTGAGGAACAGAACAGTCTGGTGAGCTGTGATGCAAAGAGGAGAGTGAGCAAGAGTGTGTGTGAACAACAGTGTATGTGACATCATGCATCCTAAATCAGAGAGACTGGAAGGTGTGTAATGTGAGACCAGTTACTTGACAACCGGACAGCCGGTCACGCTGTATCCATATCACAACCACAATGTCTGTTCATTGTCAATATAACCAGCCAGCACTTATGAAGACACATGCATGCAAGCACATGCACCAGTGTTATGCTGATGACACCCAGTTGTACATTTCATCCTGACCAGATGACAGATACCAGATACTTAATAAAGTAAAAACATGCAATGGACAATAGGCACTGGATGCTGATTAATGTCCCCTATTTAGTTTAGCAAAAAGGCAGCTATACTGTAATTCAAATGTCTGATTATATAGTAACTCTGGATGGCCTTTCATGTGCAGCAGTGAAAGACCTTGATGTGATTATTGACTCCAGTTTCTCATTTGAAGTTTATAATGTTAATAGATAATAATCGTTTTTTTTTATCTCAGAAAGATTGTCAAGCTATGAAATATGATTCTGTTACATAAAGCATAAAAATATGTAATGCTTTTGATATCTCTAGGTTGGACTATTATAATGCTTTGCTGTCTGGATGTTCCAGTAGGTGAAAAACAGCTCCAATTAGTCCAGAATACAACAGCCAGAGTCATTACTAGAACCAGAATTATGCATTGCACATTTATCCTATTATGTAACATTCCATTATTTTTTATTAAATACAAATGCAAGCCTAAATTGGTTATACACATATGATGACAATAAACATATTCTATTCATCCCAGGACTACAAGTCACTATATGATCTTTACCTTTTCTCTATAAGACTACTGTAATAATTTATATACCCACTTTCTTGTGTCATCCAGAAGAGGATGGGTTTCCTTTCAAGATTTCTTCTCATGTCATCTCAGAGAGTTTTTCCTTGCATTGTCACATCTGGTTTTCTTCATCTAGATTTCTATAAAGCTGCTTTGTGAAAATGTCTATAGGTGAAAGCATTATACAAACAAAAGGGAAATGAAACAGTTCTGTGATAGTACTGACCTTATCAAGATAACCAGTGCATGCCTGACCACACTGCAGTCATTGTTCTTCTTACATTCTCAGTCTTCAGGAGTTTCATAAGTTCATCTAAATACAACCTGCAGAAACTAGCCTAAAGTGGACAATTCTGGCAACAGTCTACAACTAAACACCGCCCATGTTTGCTCCTATTATTTTGGTTATTCTTATGCAGTTATGATGTTGCCTTCTCAGGTTTTCTCATTTTTAATGTTATAAATTAAAGCTCTTCATTTCAGTCCTCCCTTTTTCTTATCATTCGTCTTTCATTTTCACCCCTTCTCCCCCCACTCTCTCTTTCTCTCTCTCTCTGTGTGTGTGTGTGTGTGTGTGTGTGTGTGTGTGTGTGTGTGTGTGTGTGTGTGTGAATGTGTGTGTGTGTGCTAGAGATATGACCAGTATGGCACAGTTACATAACATGATGTCCAGCCCTTCACCTCTCTGCAGTCTTTGCCACTTTTTGGTTAGTGTACACTACACTTCAACCTTACTGTGTTTCATAAACGCTGCATACACACATATACACACAGTGGATGTCTTCTGGTTGGACAGATATGATGAAGCTGAGGATGCAGACACTCTCTTTCTCGATATTAGGTAACTGGGAGGAAATCTGCAGTCTCCTCACACACACACACTCACCCACACAGTCTGTTCTCCCCAGCTTCCATCACCATGGAAAAGGCAGAACAGGGCATGTAATGTTTTATCAAAGCTCATGTAGTACTGCTGTTTCATCCTAATCATGCAAAAGCAGTATTATAATCAGATGACTGTGATGTACATATAATTGTTGGATTAAGCAACAGGTGTAAAAGAGAAATTGGTATTTAAATCTAAAAATTATGCTCATATTTTATATCCTAATTTGGATTTCTTTGTTTGAGGTGCAGAATGCTGTATTATAGTGAAATCATGGATGTTATTTTTTCCCTCTACACACTAGTTTCTAGGATCCCCTGTCTAATTAATGCCCTTGAAATTTCCCCTTTTTTACAGCATCCCTGGCTTTGTCCTTTATTATAGGTTGTTCTCTATCTCCAGCTGGAGAACACCGGAAGCACATCCTTATATAGGCCAGGATGAGGAGAGGTGATTTCCCCGACGCTTAGCTCCTCGCCCACTTGCTTCATTGAAATGCACAGACACGCTATCACTGCGACGCCCCCACTCTTTCTATCACTCCAAAGAGTGCGAGAATCCCCGACTCATCTGCCAGGAAATAGCGTCACCGTTTTAATGCACGCTCGTTATTGCAGACAGGCAAAGCTGCGTTCACGGATAATGCCGCATGGCTGCATCACGTGGCGCATAAATAACCCCCAGTACATCGTGACAAATTCAAGTAAATGTCATCATATAGCTACAACACGTACCCAAAATGTGCACCATTACTGACGTCACTACATGTCAGCTCTGCGCTCTTAGGGTCTTTCAGCACCACGGACAGCGGTGACTCACTCCCATTTTCCCTTTCTCTCTCTCTCTCTCTCTCTCTCTCTCTCTCTCTCTCTCACACACACACACACACACACACAATAAAGTAATATCATAAAACACAAAATAAATAATATAATAAAGTCTTCTAAATGTTTCAACATGGATGTGCAACACAGCCCCATCACATGTCATCACATCAATTATAAATGACTGATTGCCAGTCACCACAAAGATCCACAGCCTCTCCTCTCTCGCCGTCGCAGTGGGCGGGGTAAACGAATGCGGTATTTTTGTGAATGAAATTACGCCAGTTGAATTTGTCTCGAGGAGCTTCGTGATTGGCTGTGCAGGGGAACTCAGCCCCCTTCGTCGTAACTGACGTCAGACGGGAATCAATGAAGGTAGAACAGCTCTCAGACTCGGGTGTTATACAGAAGAGATTACGAAGACTACGGACAAGAGAAGACAAGAGGACAAAAAGAACCGCACTGGAAAGACCCGCACACTAGCAGACACTGGGTTTATACGCAGCGCTGAGAGACTCGGACTTTCACACCGTGATTTAGGTCGAGATTGGATTTCAACTCACATTTTGCTTGGATGGTAGACTACTGAAGGGAGAAACTGTCAAACGAGCAAAATCGACCACCACAGTAAGCTGATTTAAGACTATATAATTCAATTCTCATCAAGTGTATATATTGCAAACCATTACATCTCTTCTTGGTTAAGCTCTCTCATCATCATGACTGTAATAGCAGTGCTTGAGCAATCTCAGCACTTCGTGACTCTTCGATCGGCTTCGGCTCAGATCGTGATTCATCGTTCAGCCTCCACTGTGCGAGTTAGAGTCACCTATCCAATACCATCTCAACAAACATGTTTAGATATGACTTAAGTTTTATATCAGGAATGTAAACACGGGTAGATAGAAAATGAAGACTATACATATGCATAGGGGAATTTAATTAAACTATTTTCAGAAGTAAAAGTTAGTCACTCCTCTTTGTTGTT
>JAOUWY010000047.1:12244116-12255795 GCA_025728095.1 Prietella phreatophila | reverse complement strand
GTACTGACCAAAAATGTACTGAATTGTAGTGTGCCATAAGGACTCATGCAGTTATACAAGGTACATGAACATATATAGTGTGTATATATTTAAAGTATACTCAGTGTGTGTGTGTGTGTGTGTGTGTGTGTGTGTGTGTGTATGTATATATATATCACATTTTTAGTGTGGGTAGATCTCCTTGACTGGTCACGTTAAAAGTAGCTCGCAAGTCCAAAAAGTGTGAGCACCCCTGATCTACGCCAACAAAAAATATAAAAACAGAAGCCACACCCAACAATATTTTGTTGCAGTGAACAGCGTGGGAAATCAGCTAACTCGGGTTGCCGATTAAACCATTCACTGTCCCTTTCACTGGTTTAGTAAATCTATCATGTAAATATCTGTATTGACATATTAATATAAGAATACATTAGTACTGATCTTAATTAAATATTCTTTATTATATCATGATTTCAAATATAAAGGCAGAAGGCACATACAAAGCATGTGTGTATACTGTGTGTATTGTATATACAATTTAATTACTGAAATAGCCTTTCATTGCTTCCCTTCAACAGTCATGAACTATTTGACACACATCTGTTTGATATACACCTCAAAACAACTTGAGATCAACTAAAAACATGATTTGTTGTTCTGTAGGACGTGTTCTGTTAATCCATTTCGTATATGGAGAGTATGCGTATGCGCATCTATTACCTGTATGTGTGTCTGAGTGATGAGCCATGGCCGATGTGCTAGAAGTTTGTTGAGTGTCTGCAGGCGCTGGACTTTAAGGGGAGCACAGTGAATACCTCTGAGCCAGGACTCATCACCACCAGACAGTAGGAATGTAGAGCTATGCAGCCGCACCAGGTAGGAACACCGATGCCGAGCAGAGGCCTGCAGGCAAAGAGAACGTGTTGTGGCTATCATGCAAGAAAACATTTGCCCAATCAGGCAGACATCAATCGGGAGAACATCATATGTGGCATCATCTCGCACCATTATGATAATATAGTGTCTCCATGATAGCGGCAGGGGACCATCTGGCTGCAGCAAAGCATTCTGGGTGCGCAAGAAGCAGTTAAGGTAGGTGGGATGCATCCCCATTACTGTAGTGACATGATCAGCATGACTAACTGACAGTGTGTCTGTCAGTACCTCCTGCCCCGCTGCCTCAGCCAGAACCTAAGAGAAATAAAAAACACCTGGTATAGTACAAGCAGGTTTACAACTTCTGAATTCTACCACTAATAACATCATCATCATCATCCAACCATTTGAAAAGATTCATTTAAGACACTGTCACTGAATTCGCCAGGCTACTTTGAAATTCAAAATTAAACAAATACAATCCCTCCTTTCAGCATTCCCTCCACAGAAACCCCCACCAAACATCACTGTACAATCAAAATAAACATTTATATGATTAACATTTCGGTACAGTGTACATCTTCAGTGTAATGCTGCTGTCTCGTGTAGCATTGTCTTTAGGCTATGAACATGTCTGCATTGCTATGTGTAGTTTTGAGGAATGACGTGCAATGACAATTTCCTTGTACTTTCAGCGCACATCAAAAAACGGATCTTGCTTTAACTAACTGACGTCATGTTCAGATCGTAAAACATAAAACAGGTTCCCACATATTTCTCTGCACATTTGCATTTAAACCTGGCAGATGCTTTTATGCAAAGTGACCATGCAGTGCACCAAAGGGTGGCACCACATAAGGACAAAGGTGACAAAAGTCCTGACAAATAATCCAATACATATTAATATCCAATACATAATCCAGTACTGTATTTTTGTGTGTCAAAAGTGTCTAATTTTTTTTTAAGAAAAGATACACACCACTTCAGCTGGAATGAAGGCACTGGGCCCAGAGGACAACGGCTGAAGGACCTCTAAAACACCCTCCTCCTAGGAAAAAACAGAGATTGGGAGATGAAGAAACACAAACAGGAAGACCAGCAGAGGAAAATACAGGGAAGACAGGGAGACAGGGAAGACAAGGAGAGTCAGACACAAGAAGACAGGGAAAAGGAGAGGAAGAGACAAGGACAGAGGAATAGACAATGAGAGAGACAAGGAGAGAGAGCGATGAAGAGATAAGGAGAGGGAGAGACAAGGAGAGGGGGACAAGGAGAGGGAGAGACAAAAGAGATGAGACAAGGAGAGGGGGACAAGGAGAGGGACTTTTTTGATTTTTTACAATCCTTTATTTAACAAAAGGTCACACTATACACACTATGTGACAAGGAGAGAGAGAGACAAGGAGATGGAGAAGGAGAGAGAGACAAGGAGAGGGACAAGGACTTTTTTTTTTTACTTTTTACAATCCTTTATTTAACAAAACGTCACATTATACACACACAAGTAAAATGTGGGTCAATAAATAAATAAATATTTAAAGAGCATTAAAAAAAGACCATAAATATATTGGGTAATAAATGAGTTAAATAAAATAAGTCAACAAAAGGCTAATCGTTAAGAACATTTTCAGCCTAATGCTGGTGTAAAACAAAGTTCTCCCTCCACCACAGAACACAGAGCCTCCTCGAAAGAGAGACAAGGAGAGAGAAAGACAAGGAGAGGGACAAGGAGAGGAGGAGAGAAGGATAGAGAGAGAGAGAGAGAGAGAGAGAGAGAGAGAGAGAGAGAGAGAGAGAGGAAGCGTCACGAGTAGGTTAACCAAGAGAAGACGTAATGCAGTACTAGGTCATACAGTGCAGCTAGTTTTCTCTTTTAGACACTAAAATGCACAATTTATTCAATTCGCCCCGAAATTCTAACAGCGGAGCTTCAAATGGCGGACCGGTTATTCTGACGTAAACATCACACTGAATAAGTTAGAGGAAATAAGACTCAGAACTTTGGAGCACAATAAACAAGCTCAAACTGCGCAGCAACTTCAGGTCTTTTATTTGATCGGTGAGCTACCTTACTGACCATAACAAGCCGCCGACATGCTACGATCATACACTCACCTTCATCAGACGAGATCATGTGCTGAAACGACGAGATAAATAAAAGAGTCCTGTGCGTCTCGGAGTTTCTAGAAGCTGCTCGCTGCAAGCTAAGTAGATTCTACTCAGTATGGACTCATTGAGGAAAACAGGAAGTGGACACAGAAGGGGGCGTGGTCAACCTGAACACACCGCGAACAGCAGTTGCATCATCATCTCGATCTGCAGCGTGACGCAATCGAGCCGCAATCAGGTCATATGTTGAAATCTCGCGATATCTGACTCGACCCGCGCTATCTGAGTGATGATGCACGTACATTAGTGTATTGGGTAAAAGTGCAACTCTGTTACAACACTTCTGCCAGAATGATTTCTGTTTACCGACAATTTATTACTATTTTATGTTTTATTTTATTTGATCACATCACAGTGCTTTTGTCTAGTTTCTATGCAAATCATTCTATATAGTCCAAACATTTTGGACATTTGATGTTGAAAAGTACTGTTTGTTTATTGTTGTTGTTGCATTATTATTCCAAATGTTACCGTGTTTGGTTATTAAAACTATGTGTAGGACCTTATTTGTATACCTTATTCATTCTATGTATCATCTTTCTAGTTTTAAACAATGTTGCCACACAGTTTAAATCCAGTCTTAAACCCTATAAAATCTATCCAAATCTAGTTTAGGCTTAGATGGTAAACTGGCAACATTAGACAATATCTCAGTTAGTGTGCGACTGTGTCACTTTAACACACAAACATACTATACTACAAAATACTCTACTCCATTCTGCCTTTGGGACCTGGGGGTCCTAATTCTATTCAGTTCCTTCAGTGCACTTTCAGTTCTGCTCACTACCCTGAATATGAATATAAATAAAGCTAAGGCAAACTAAATTATGAAACTGAGTTTGGCCTATACAATGAGTCCATTGAAAAGATTAGGATACCACGGTGCTAAAGGCCTCCCAGGTTGAAACTAATGGAAAACATTTATTACTTGCATGCTCTAGAAATGTACACTACAAAAAAACAACCTGACCTTTATGACCAGGATTTGTGTGTTATATACCGTACTATATAAACGTCCCAGGTACATGGAAAGAAATTCTGTAAAGCAAAGATACCTTCAAAATAATGAAATGAAACATCTCAAATGATAAAAACAGGAATAAACTAAACCAAATCAATATTTGATGTGACTATCTTGTCTTTAAAATGGCACGTTCTCTCAGATAAACACATACATTGCCTCATATTTATAAGGAATTAAGCGGGTATGTTTTTCCAAGCATCTTGGAGAAGCTACTACAGTTCTTCAGGGGACTTTGGCTGTAAAATCATCTCGTTATGTTTTTATGAGAAGTCTGTTACTCAGTATGTTACTTATTATTACTTTAATGTCATACAGACAATCTTCTTCATTTTATGGATGTTTATGAAAGATTAAAATATTTATAAAATATATATATATATAATCATCTCATCTTCTATATATATATATATATATATAAAAATAGGGTGCCTAATGTTTCTGAACAGTACTGTGTGTGCCTTGAACACCTTTTATTGGCATTATAATCATTTCCCTCAGAATCATTTCGTAATGGGGGCCTTTAGCACCACAGTATTCCACAATTAGTGCGTGTCCACTATTCTAAAATGTGCCAAGGCCAATCTCACTCAGGCATGAACCGGGAGTATGTAAAAACAGTAGAGGTTTCTAGCTTCGTGCCCAGATACATGAATATGATTAAAATAATACAGTGACTGCTGTGTTAATGAAGGTTTTGAAAAATGATCTGTTAGCACCACCAGACAAATCTGCTTCTGTGTAGTGTGGCACCACAAAATACCAATCCCTGAAATTCATTATAGCTATACAGACTGACTATCACACCACACTGTGTAAATATACCACTTTGGGTCACGAAAACAGTTCCACTTCTACTTTGTTTTTCTTTCACACCATCAAACACACACACACACACACACACACACACACACACACACACACACACACACACACACACACACACAAAGAAAGATTGATACAGACACAATTAGACAGACACAGTTGAATTTTATTGAATTATAACAAGCAGGTTGATATTGAAATGCTTGTGTGGGTGTGTGTTTATGTATAAGTTGGGGGGAAGGGGGGGTAGTTGCCCATCTGTGTGTGCGCGTGTGTATGTGTCTGTGTGTATACACGTAATTTCATAATAGCATATCTCCGTTTTTTGTTTTTTTTGGGGGGGGGGGGTTTCAGAAAGGAAACAAGCATCCACACATGTATTTTAAGTCACATTTTATATTAAATTAATATTATATATCCCATATAAAATCCAGTATATCTTTTGTTTGGGCACAAGTTGAAGTGAAAGAAGTTGTTTCACTGACAGACAGAAGAACAAGTGACAGATAGAGTTACAAAAATAGAGCTTGTGGTAAAAGAGTGAAATTGCTTTGAGATGGTAGAGGACTTTAAATTGCATAGTTTAAGTATTTCATTATATGGATGAGCTGATGGTACAATCGCACTCATGTTCTATATTAAGGTGTTTTTTGTTTTAAAGATAATACATTGCTTCCATCAGGGATTAGTTGTTCTGTATTTAACATTTACACATCTCCACATCTCTTTAACAATGAAATCACATATATATCAAAACACCATGATGATCAGTGCTTCAGCCCTGGGAAATTTAGTGATTTAAAATGAATGTATTGAGAAAACTGAAGCAAAAGGCAAGAAGAGGAGTAAAACGTCACAGGAGGCGATTCAACAGTAGTGAGTGAAAACGGTGAGAGGTTGTGACAAGTAGACTGCTCATCTCACACGATTTTGTTTTCCAGAACAGTGAGCCTCTTTGTTACTCCCTCCAGTAATTAAGTTGTCAAGGGAAACCATAAAACTAATGACGTCTATAGTGCAATCGTAAACTGTACAGTATAGTCTTGCTTTATAAAAAAAAAAAATAAAAAAAAAACTTTACAAAAGAAATTACTAAATCCAGTAGTAAAATCTATGGATTCCAACATGTAATAACCTTAAAGGTGTAATCACCTTTAAGGTTATTACATGTTGGAATCCCCCTGTCTAGAGTGTACCCCGCCTTGTGCCCAATTCTCCCTGGGATAGGCTCCAGGTTCCCCATGACCATGAAAAGGAGCAAGCGGTAGAAGATGGATGGATGGATGGACATGTTGGAATCCATAGATTTTAATGGTTAATGGTTTCCATCAGATTCCTGAATGTTACTTTTTTTTTAATTACTATTAATACTACTATCATCACCAAAACCCAGTAGTTGATTCTTTTGTAGCCCTGGTTACCATCAGAATAAAATTAGTTAACTATCAGGAATAATACATTCCTTTCATTTATAATTGCAAATCACCAAAAACACATTAAAAATAATTTAGGAACCACTAGATATTTATATAGTTTCCAAAAAGTAATATCTAATTTTCACATACTTAAATAGATGTTTTTTCTACACACATACTTACCCACTTAGACCATTTAACTGTTTGATACAAATATAGAGAAAAGGATATATTTCTTTGTTAATGCCTGGAGTGCCTCTTCCACTTTTTTCTGGAACTTCGTAAGAGACTGACACTCACAGGGATCCTCAACTGCAAGTGCAAGAACAGTTCAATTAGCAAGCATATGTTAAGTGTATTGTAATGCTATTTTCTATCGTAGTGGTTTTACCTATACAAGTGTTGATTTGCAGCTTTGTGCCAATCTCTTTTATGGCCTTGAAGTCAGCAGTATAGAAATAATTTTCAGGATCAGAGGCGATTAATTTCAACTCGTCCTCAACTGCGCTTCCGACTCCTATAGCATACATCTTGAATCCTAAAATACAAACGCAAACAGATAAGTAAATGCTCCTTGAGCTCTAGGGTTACACTAAGCTTGTGAGTGTCCTTTATCGTTACCGCTCTCCTTGGCCTTCCTTGCTGCATCTCCAATGTAGTCTTGTGACCTGCCATCAGTCAGGACAATGCCCACCTTGACTGCCCCAGGTCTGGCACCATGGGCAATGCTGAAGCTTTTGTCCACCATGTAATTGATAGCCTGGCCAGTCATGGTTCCACGCTCCATGTAGTGAATCTTCTTCACAGCCTCTTTGATGCCTTTCTTGGAGTTGTACATTCCAAGAGGAAACTCCTGTTTGACAGCACTAGAGTACTGCACTACACCCACATGGGTATTTCTGTCTGACACATCCAGCTTGTCCACAATCGTCATGATCCACTTCTTCACCAGCTCAAAGTTCTCTGGCCTCACACTTTTTGATCCGTCGATCAGGAAGACCAAATCTGTGGCAGCATCATTGCAGCCTGAAACAGCAAGAATATGGAGCAGTTTGTGGCTAGATGCTTCAGGCAGTTATGGACTTGGGAGGACTTCTAGTGCCTTCTGGTTTGTTTGCAGGTATAATAAAGACATTTAGCCAGTACAGATACATACTCACCAGTGCAGGAACGACCATCTTCCTTGAGTGTGTAGCCCTCTCGGCAGGCACACTTGAACGATCCAGGTACGCTGATGCAAATGTGCTCACAGTCATGATCACCTGTCGCGCACAAGTCGGACACTGTGCCGCCATGGGTGTCACGCACATACATACAGGATGGTAGGTGAAGTGAGTTAGAAAGGAGAGAATAATACTATGTTAAGTGAGAAATGGAAGAGTAAGTCTTTGGATCATATTTAATGAGTTGCTGTCCTCTATTCAGAAAACAACAAATACTTAAAACAGACTGGGACACATCAGAGGACCATGCACCTGAGGGGAACCAGGCACCTGAGGCACCTTTTAGGCAGGTTATAATGTACTTTCAGGTGTCTGTTGCTCTGATAGAAGTTTTCTGTAGCACTGGTTCTCAACTTTTGCTCTAGTGTCTTTGTAACTGAGTATTTCCAGTTAGTTCTGTCAGATGTTGAGAACCACAGCACTACAAGAGTTACATTCATAACTTTGATTGCACGTGCTTCGCTCGTCCCAACTCAGCAGGTGGGATAGAAACGAGCACTAGAAGACAGCATGCTCCCAGAAACCCCATGACTTTTACAGACTATGAAGGGTTAAAAATGTACTTTTGACCCTGATGATGATGAATGATGATGATGATCCTTCTTGAGGAGTCCATCCTTCCATCCTTCCATCCCTCCCTTACCAGCTACCTTTCTCTTTTCTCAAATACTCACCACAAAAGGCTTCCTGGAACTTCTGGGTGAGCTTCTCAATGAAGCCATAGCTCTCCACGTAATCAGTGTGCTCATCCAGAGGCTCACTGGCCATCTGCTTCAGCGTGTTCATGTCCACTCGGCCCACACCGATGGCATATATCTCAATGCCTGAGTCCCGTGCCTTTGCTGCATTGGCACTCACGTTGTCCTGAGGCCGCCCATCTGTCACAATGATTGCTACCTGTGTTCACATGAAAGATGAGTTGGTTATAATAATAATAAAAATGAATCTGCGTATACCAAAGAATTGTAAGAGTAGGCGTTTTTAGTCTATCTAAGGTGTATAGAGCATAACTTAACTCCTGACCTTCCGGATATCAGAGGGTTTGATGCGTGCACCCTCTGCCTCGCTGAAGGCCACATTCATGGCAAACTGGATGGCCAAGCCAGTCATGGTGCCAGAGGAGAGTGGCTCAATCTTTGATACCGCCTTCATAAGTGCAGGCTTTGCCTTGTAGGACTTCAGTGACACCTCATTCTTCACCTTGCTGGCATAGTTCACAACACCCACACGTATGGCTTCAGGCCCCACATCCAGACCCTCTATTATCTTGTTGAGGAACACCTTGACCTGCTCGAACTCAGCGGGCCGTACACTCCGAGAGCTGTCGATGATGAACACCAGGTCAATAGGCTTGGTCTTACATACTCCTGGAGCTACAAAGGAGAAGGAAAGAAGCCAGAAGAATGGAGATCATTCTTGGAGAAATTGCAGTTTAAAATAGTACCGTTGTATTAATCTACATAGAGCTGGTTTCCAGTGACCATGGTAAGAGTGAAACTCTAACCAGAATGTGCTAACCAGGTATATGCAGCACCAGAATCCAATGACATGTAAATGTCAGAGGGTTGTTTATCAAGTTATATGCCGTTGGTCAAGCTAAAACATTCAACAAAATAAACATGGATCTAATACTCTAACATGATCGTATTGAGCCCCTTGCTGGGGTACGTGTGTGTGGCAGGGGTAACAGGGGGATGAGACTGTAGGTAGGAGTGTACAGTCAGCTCAATAAACTTACAGTGCTGGCAAGACTCATAATAACTCTCATTGATTATACATGCAACCACAGGTATTTGTGCGTAGGCACACATACACACCCGGTGTAAAGGACTTCTTTGTACACAACTGTAGAATTGATGTGAATATATTTCTGTAGATTTATGCAGATTTTTTCCCCAACTGTTTCTTCACTACACAGCAACCAGCCACTGTACCACCTGTACAATCTCTCCGGCTCTAGCACTCATCTTCACACTTGCACGTACATACCTGTACATCATGCTTACTATAAGTAATGTTCTCTATAGTGTGTAGATAAACTCTACAATGCAATAACTTTCAATATGTAAGACTGAACAGGTGACATGGTATAGAGAGGCGTAGTGAGGGGAACCAATGAGATCCCCAACAGAGGACAATGATAATGATGATGATAGTGTTTGTGATTGCTCTTTTTAGATGTGTGTGTTACTAATGATACACAGTGGGTCTGTGAGTAGTGTGTACAAGTCCTTGGGTAGATTGGATATACAACAAAAGTCATCCCAAAATTACATAGATAATATTGTTCAATACATATATTGAACTATGGCACTGGGCACGGACATACACACGCACGCGCGCGCGCACAGACACACACACACACACAGTCATGAATTATGTTTAACATATTTGTCTGTTATCTGCCACTATGAACAAAACAAAACCTTTAACCGCTTTAGTAGCCCTTCAATGAGCTAAAGAACCATTTTGGTAAGCCTGTACAGAGGAACACACTATCTATGACTTCCTGCAAAATCAGTATTTGTCTGAGCAAATGTCAGGCCCTTGAACTGCTTAACTCAATTTTAAATCATTTTAAATCTGGAAACCAAATAAATAAATATACATTTATAAACAAAAATTGCAATGTACACCAGTAAGTGCTAATCAGTTTCACTCAATTAAGCTCCAGTGCTGACTCAGACATTTTTGTTTAGTAAGTATTATTTTGTGTTGATGATGTTTAAATCAGACACTTTTGGGGGAGGAAAAAAAAAGTTCTAAATGAAACCCATTATTGAAGTGTAAAATTGTAGGGTTCAAAGTAAAGGTGTTCATCACCTGATTCCATACATACATACATACATTTTATATATATATAAAAATAAATATTAGTTGGTTTTCTCACCCAAGGCAGCAGCATATGGATGGTCCACTGTAGCTTGAGCTCCCAAGATGCACAGTAGCATCACAAACCCTAACAACGCCATACTGTATATAGCAAGAGATCTAATGACAGTCTCGGCAACCAGCTGCAGACTGATTTAAAGTGAGTGAGAGACTCTCAGGTTATCAGTGCACACACAGTACAGATGCACTTATGGTAGGTCTAAGAGACTTCCCCCCTTATCCAAGGTGTGTCTATAAGAGTTTGTTGGGGAGGAGGGGGAATACCTGCAACAGAAATTACAGTTTGGAAAGGAAAGACAAACATACCTTGATCTATGCAATGTGTACGTGTGTATAAGGTGGACCAGGTTAGTTTGGGTTCTGGGAGGATCTTTGACTTTGGGTCAGATTCAAATAAACATTCCAATGAATCTCTCTTTTCTGGGCAGTTTTTCTCTCAAGGTAATATCACACACATACATCAATTTATCCACAGGATGTGTGCGGGAAGCATGAGTGGCATACGAACACAGCTGGCCTTGTTTGCGCTTGTAAGTGAGCGTGTGTAAAGTGTATGCATCGTACAGAGCTTTGTAAATCCATATGTGAAAGTATGTAGGTATATGGGTGTGTGCACATGTAAAGCCCAAAGAACTTCTAGGATCTTGTTATGGATTCACTGTGAAGGAATATGTGTGTGCATGCGAGAGAGAGAAATTGTATTTTTACTTAATGAACACAAGCTGTATGGACAGATTAATATGTTTTAGCTGATCAATAATGTGTGAGCTATTTACAATACAAAGTTGGTCAGTGTACAACAAATCCAAATTCAGCAATGGACAGGATCCTGAAAACAAGCTCAAACGTATACAGCGAGTGAACACGCACACAAAACTTAGACATGGCTTGGGTCACACTCTGCCCACTGCCAATAAGAAGTCGTACACACCCCCAAACCTTCCCCAAAAGGAACATTTTTCACACTTATTTGTCTATTATCTGCCAATATGCTAAAAACCAACATCTAAAAATGCCCAGAGAAAAACTATTAAATTACAACGTCCCGTAATCTCTCCATTTGTCCATGTAAATGTGTTTGTGTGGGGTTAAATATTTCTAACTTCTTGTACCCACACCTGCATGCTGGAAAAACTATCAATAGCTGCGTTTACATGGACAACAATAATCCAGTCTTAATCTAATTAAGACCATACTTAGATTAAGAAACTACCATGTAAACACCAACCTTAATCTAATTAAGGTCATAAGCTAAGTAAGCTCTAATCGAATTAAG
>JAOUWY010000047.1:12164277-12187906 GCA_025728095.1 Prietella phreatophila | reverse complement strand
TACATCGTTGCAGACTTTATGAAGTGGGCCTCAAATGGATCTGTATGTGTGTGTGTGTGTGTGTGTGTGTGTGTGTGTGTGTGCGATAGAGAGAGAGAGATGTATATCCAGGCATCAATTCGGCATGAGAAACAATTGGACTAACCGACAATGATCCTAAATGTAAATGACAGGAATCATATTTTGTCTCTCAGGTTCTGTGTATCACACAATTCAAGGGTTCAGTGTTTTACTGTCATTGTGTTTGACACAACGAAATTCTGTTGGTGACACCCCCAGCTAATGCCTAAAAATGACAAAATTACAAAAACACTCCAATGCAAATGACAATAAATAGACAATAAATACAGTACAAAACACCATGAATATGCAAAAGCACAACACAAACAAATCTTGCACATACAAGACAGATACAAGATGAATGTTACACTTATGGCCAAATATTGCTCATATGAGGGACTTCAGGTTGTGTGACTGCATTATTACACATGCAGTATACCTGAATTACATGTGTACAGGTGTAATTTACACACAATGTGGGAACAGAACCATGCTATTTCTGTGATCAGTCTATAGAAGACCTGCTTTAATGATCAAATATATAGTGTATACAGCAGTACTTACTAAGGAAGGAAGACATTTTACAATTTTGAAATGCAGTGTCAGAAGGGGCCCTTCTGTGAGCATTATGTTTGGGTCCTAATCACATTGCTTTTCCAAAGTATTTTGCATGTGTAAATAATAAACACTTAATACACCCCCTTAATAGTGTGTAAACAGGAAGTAACCTGATAGCCTGATTATGTCCAGTAGTACTGTCTACACCTGGAGGCCTGCTGCACTGTTAAAAAGCAAATAAATTCAAATAAGCAAAACAATGTAAATTCACTGACCTTTTGCATATTCTTAATCACCTGGTGAAATAAGTCATATCCTAGTGGATAATAATGACCTAATGCGTGTTTCCTAGGCTTTCCAGATCTCTACAAACTCGGAAAAACCATGGATTACCTTTCAGATTCCACAACATTAGCACAAACTAATGCAAACCTTAATGAGGAAATGACTCAGTTGAACATAAAGTTGTAAGGCATTATGCCTAATAGAAAAGTAAATTGTAACCATAAAGTAGATTTATTTGGTTTTATGTTCTACATCTAAAAGGCAGAAGGAATTAGCTAGATTGGTTAAATGTAACTAGGGGAGCACGGCGGCTTAGTGGTTATCACATGTTCCTAACAGAGTTGGGGGTTCGATTCCCGCCACGGCCCTGCGTGTGAGGAGTTTGCATGTTCTCCACGTGCTGTGAGGGTTTTCTCCAGGTACACCAGTTTCCTCCCCCAGTCGAAAGACATGTATGGTAGACTGACTGGTATGTCTAGTATGAATGGTATAAATGGGTGTGTGAATGTGATTGTGTCCTGCAGTGGCTTGGCACACTATCCAGGATGTACCCTGCCTTGTACCAGATGCTTCCTGGGATAGGCTCCAGGTTCCCTGTGATAAGGATAAGTGATATAGATGGATGTATGGTTAAATGTAACTGTTCAGAACAGGCAATTAGCTACCAGTTGTGCTGATGTTGAAACAAAATAAATTCTCTATTCTGTATTACAAAACTGTAACTGTAAACTATAATTGCATCATCATCATTATTATTATTATTATTATTATTAACACTTTGACACTTTAGGATCACCTGTACACCTATGCATTCATGCAATTATCTAATAGGCCAATCGTGTGGCCACAGTGCAATGCAAAAAATCATGTAGATACGGGCCAGCAGCTTTTGGTAATGTACACATCAACAATTAAAATGATGAAAAAATGTAATTTCAGTTATTATGATCGTGGTATGATTGTTGGTGCCAGACAGGTTGGTTTGAGTATTTCTATAACTGCTGATCTCCTGGGATTTTAATGCACAATAGTCTCTAGAGTTGGTGTAGAATGGTGCAATAAAGAAAAACATCCAGTGAGAGGCAGTTCTGCGGATGGAAACTCCTTTGATGAGAGAGGACAACAGAAAATGGCCAGACTAGTTTGAGCTGACAGAAAGGCTAAAGTAACTCAGATAACCACTCTCTACAATTGTGGTGAGCAGAAAAGCATCTCAGAATGTACAACATGTTGAACCTTGAGGTGGATCGACTATAACAGCAGAAAACCACATTGGGATCCACTTCTGTCAGCCAAGAACAGAAAGTTGAGGCTGCAGTGAGCACAGACTCACCAAAACTGGACAGTTGAAGACTGGAAAAACATAGCCTGGTCCAAGGGGGTATATAAGGTATGGACATCGAGTCCAACGAACTCGGCGGAAGGATATGCAAGTGAATGTAACATCAATGGTCAAAAACTGGAACTGATGTTAGCCTAGCCTACTTCGTGGGTGTGCAAATATCAAAAGTTAATTGATGTACTTAAGAACAAACCAAGCCATGGTATGATGCCTTCTATACTAAGTTAAGGTCACCTACTATTTAGTGATCTGGTTACTTACTGTCTGAAAAAAAGCTTGTACGGACCAGAATCTCAAAGGAATATTTCCAACACCTTGTGGAATCCATAGCATAAAAAATTGAGGCTGTTATGAGAGCAAATGGAGACCCTACCCAGTATTAGTATAGTGTTCTTAATAAAGTGTTTGGTGACTGTATAATCTCTCTATCCAGTGTGAATCATATAGTATGGATTCCCTTTTAAGTCTGGTTCCTCTCAAGATTATTTCCTTATGTCATTTAAGGGATTCTTTCCCAGGCACCCATGGCTTGCTCATTAGGAATTTATTTATAAAAGCATTAGTCAAATGAAATTGAATTTAATGGATAAGTAGACTTCTGGCTGCTACAGAGGTGCAGCAGTTAGTGTTGCTTCCTCACAGCTAGGATTTTTGTGATGAATTTAAATAATAATATTACATTTATATAATACTTAGCATAACAGTTCTTATCAAACTTTCTTCTGTGAACCTGCTCCAAAGAATCTGGATTCTTTCTTGCCACACTATTAATGTACTCTGTTTAACAAAATATTAATGTCTTTTGTTGCAGCACCAGTCAATTGAGCAAATTTGTGAAAACTTAAAGAAACAAGGAATGGTCTTCCAGAGAGGGCTAATGACTATTACATGATCACTAATGACTGTGTATATGTTAGATTTTCATGCAGCAATAAAATCATACTGAAAAACACTTCTTTTGGTACCAGTCTACTATGTATTACTAATCATTTCTAATCATTTAGTGGTGAATACTATAAAATGAAGGTAGTCATGAAGAACAGTATCATAGTATGGATTTTTGATTGTAGATTGCAGATGATCCAATACCCTGGTGGAGCACAGTGAGGATTTTGGAACCATTTCAAGACAACACAGAATCCCAGTGGGACAGATGTAATAATTCTGAGCCAACACAGGATAAATCTGATCCAATGCTTCAGAAGTTCTGCGTGTGCATTTCAGATTTTATATAGATTCATGATCATGCAGATGTACGATTAAAATACAAGTGCAATAATCAAGCATGATAAGTTATTAACCATGCATTCAGTACTATAGATATAGTATAAACTAATGTACATGCATACATACCAGTTAGATGATGAAAATAGATCCAATACCCTGGAAATTGATGGATGACTCTAGTAATAGGGGTCTAGAAATAGAAAAGAGCAAGCAGGGCCATTTGTATAAGTGATATAAGCAGCCGCTTATCTGCACTGGGGGAGAGAGGGTATACCACGGGGGGATTAACCACCAGGAGGTCCCCCATAAGGACTTTCTTTGCTTTCAGAACAGCCACAATTCCTCATGCCATGGATTCCTCAAGCTAAAGTTCCTTTGAGATTCTGGTCCATGTTGACATGATTACGTAATTAATATAGATTTATCAGCTGCACGTTCACGTTGTGAGTCTCCCAGTCTACCACATCCCAAAGTTGCTCTTTTGAGTTATTTTAGTTTTTCTTTTAGCTCATTTAATGCAGAACTGGAGTGTCATGATGACGTGGTTTTTAAGGAGGTCATGCAAGCATTCAGTACCATAGCAATGGTGAAATCCGCCACATCAAATATACTGTATACAGTGGTGCACCATACCATATGTAAAGAGAAGTATAGAAAGAATATATAATTTTATTTTCACACCAAATAACATATCACTTGGACTTGTGGTTGCACTATAAAATTGATTTAGCCCTGACTTCAAGCAGTTGCTGAAAAAAGCGGGGGAAAGAGCAACTTTCCCAGGATGCTTGTGACAGAATGTGTCTTGTGGGATTCGGTGCCTTGGCAAGTCTTCTAACTGCTCTGTGGATGTCACATACACAGACTTTACAGCTGGCTGGGTTTTTATGGCCTGTTATATAATTGACAACTTAGTCCATCCAATATCAACAAAAAGATCTTCATTAGGTTAAACGTCTAATTCTTATTAAACTGACCATTGGTGAATAAAGGGTTCTTTTTTGTATTTTTCATTTTAAAGAAGTTTGGGTATTGTTTGGAACAAGTTTCACTTTACAGATTAAGAGCATGAGCATTTGCTTTACATTTACATTTAGCCATTTAGATGCTCTTGTCCAGAATGACTTACAAAAAGGTGTAAGGATACAACGGTGATACAAAACATTCGGTGACTGCAGGGAATCTGAAAGACAAAAGACAAATTGAAGTTTGTATGAGGGCTAGACTGGTCTAGGTGGTGATGGGAGAAAAAAAACGAATAAATACATACATACACTTTTTAAAAAGTGTATAAAAAATACCCATACCCATCCTTAAATATGTAAACTTGGGAGAATATAATACTGGCAGATGCATCCAGGTGTCCTTTACCAAAGTTCACCACCATAGTGAGTGGCTCTCCTTGTAACACTAAATCCTGCTTTTGAATCTAGCATGCCTTCTGTGAATTACTGCTGATCTAATTCATATTCACAATCACTGGCATCATGTACATCACTGCTATAATTGATAACATACGAGTGCATTAGTATAAACCTTAATTCGCCATGCACCCTGCACCAATATCAGAGCTGCTGTTATTAAAAAAAATTATTCTATTTAGTTTGTATGGAGATTTGAATTATTCCTAAGGCACAACTACACCACATTATATAACATTATGCTCAACAGCATAGCTTCTATTGTTCTTATAAATAATATTATTTTCGAGTTTTCCTCCCAATCAAGCAGGAGACACACCTGATTCCACATGTTTAATTAGTTGGTCTTGGCTTTCCATAGACTCAGGTTTGGCTTCTGCTTGGTTGGAATGAAAATTTGCACCTATACAAAAAAGATTGACAGCCCTGTTTTAATGGATCGCAGAAGACAGCTGTGACTGTAGAAATTACAGTGTTTTAGAAAGAGCATTTAGGAAATACTAAAGAATATAAAAATCTGAAGGTTTATATTCCACACCTATAGCACACCTCCCGTGTTTATGACTGACCCTCTCTCCACTCACCGGAAGTAGAAACCCATTAATTTAAAAATAGATAGACTGTGGAGAAAGTTTTAAGTGAAAAGCCTCCACTAAATGAACAAACTGTTCAGTTGAATGTTTTCAATGCGAGTTGTTTTTCAGAATCACGGTCAAGCACGTGCTCACTATATGAGCTGTAAAACACAGACATGCCTTACAGGGAGTCCACAAGCTGTAGGGAGACACTTCTCAGAACATGTCCTACTAAAAGAAATCATATTGTATCATCTTGCCAAGATCAGCTTCACAAAATAATTGTGCAGTATTGCCCAAGGGTCAGAGGACTTTTTGTTCAAGGACATTTATTATGTACACCGGTTTTATACAGCCACACCATTACAAAAACAGCAGGTTTTTAACTAGCAATATTTTGTTGCTTTTAATATGGGTCTTTAAAGCTCAGCATTTTGGCACCAAGCCAATTCAATAACACCTTTCTCTCAATCACTTAAATGCACTCACACCGTATGGTTCACATTGTTAATTTGTTTAATATGGAAAAGTTGATTGTGAAAGAACCATCTTCACAGTAAATTTGTTTTTTTTTCCCCTAAAAAGTGGCTAATAAATTGCATCCATTTGCCATTAATCTGTCTGGTAAACTAGATCGAGAACTTAAGTGTTAACTTTGCCTTTCTGAATTTTGCATGATCAGTGGACAACAAAAGATCACTGAGTGGAATATGACCCTGCTTGTGTCTGCAGTCTTGCTAGGATCTGACAAAAGATGCAAGTTGTGTTGTGAGCAGTTTACATGGTTTATCTTCGTTAAAGCAGAGTGAGAGAGTTATATTCAAATGTAAAGATACTATTTAATCATGTATAGTAGTTTCATATGCACACTCACAAATCAAATATGGACATGCAGTTATACTATATAGTAGCAAAATAAAAAAAAATAAAGAACTGCTTAACAACAACAAAATAGTACCAATACAACATGAACAAAACACAAACTTTAGAATGTCAAATGAATCATCAGAAGAATAGAAGGAAGAGCCAGGGACATTTTTAAATTTTGAGCTTTTTATCCATGTTTTGTTTCAAAATAAAGATCACACATCGTTTAGAGACAATCTACAACTGGAGTTACAAAAAATAGTTGCCCAGGCAGAAAGCACACACAGCATCTGTTAACTATACACATTATGGTTACAAGTGTGCTCGCATAAAGAGATCATAGGAAATATACACAAGGCTGTTTAAATATACACCGCAAAGTGTTCCAAATCAAATGTTACAATCACTTACAAGTAGACAAAAGAATGGCAAATCTGTACACACCTTGCGACCAGGGCAATCTACGCATCACACACATACACACGCTCGCTGCTATCTGCCCCAGAGCAAGGGAGGGACTATAAAAGATCTTAAAAAAAATGGGATGAGCAAATGTGAAAAAAATGGCTGGTGAATGGCTAAAAGCAGAGTGCCCATGTTTGTCTTCTTTGTACATCTATGCCATTTTAATCCAAAGGGCTTCAAAACCAACAAAAATCTGATATTACAATTTACAATATACAACTCATAACTCAAACAACAACCAAAAAGGTGAGAATTTACACTGAAATGCACAAGATTCCCCCCCCCCATTTTGTTTTTTTCTCGTTCTCATACCAAAAAGGGCTGTAGAAGCAAGTCCACATTTACATTAGCCAAGGTTTACAAATGTACAATTATACAATTAGAAGTATGTATTCACTACTAGGGTAATTATAGGTACAGATTGGACATCAAAAACCAGAAAAAACTACAAAGGTTTATATATATATTTATATATATATGCAAAGTTCTACACCAAGTATGCACTAAATATTTATAGAAGCAAGACCAAAAACGTTTCCCATGCTAAATGTCTGCATCATGTTAGCAATAGAGTGTGTTAGCATGTAATGTGTTCGTGTTATGAAGGTGTGTTAGAAATGTGGGTAATAGCAATAAAGTTTAAATGCAGAAGCCTCCATGATTCAAACTGGGATCAAATCAAATATTGTCATCTCATACATACAGAAACAGAAGAGGAACAAAGTTTTTAGTAGTACTGGGAAAGGGACTAGGTGAATAGAGATAACAAGAACAAGCTCACAAGGACCTGGAGAAAGAAGAGCATTCAGCAAAACTAGAGTAGGATTTACAATGATCCTAGACCGACAGCTCTAAGCTGGGTGTGGACACACTCTCCTCAATGCATCAAGAGGAACAATTTACATGATGCCGTTGGGCGGAGCACAAAGTGGGCCCAGGTCTACTCCATTCTTCATGTAGTACTTCTCCAGCTTCGCCAGAATGTGCTTCCCATATGTATACTTCCGAAGGGTTCCAATATGAGGCCGGATCTAAACACAGACAAACAATTATACCATAAAGCACTACAGGCACTATAAATCGAATCTGCAAAAACAGGACAAAGGAAACGATGAAAGGAAATGCATATGAAAGAAAGGTTCAATTGTTCACCTTGTGCATGACGATCTTGCGCTGTGTCGGCTCGGCAACGTCAATCATTTTTTGTACAACGTAGTTGGCGTACTGGTCCTTCATCATTGTGTATAAGGCACTGTGGGGCCCGTCCGCCATACTGCACACTTCATCAATCAGCATGGCCCGTTCCGCACGTAGCGAGTGCGTAACACACTTCTCTACCACATTACTGAAGAGAAGGAGACAGTTGTAATTACAGCCTTAATGACACGCTGTCTTGTGTCTAGGACATGGTGTAGATATTGTTAACGTGATATCACGCCACAAGGACTTCAATCCACCATATTGTTTGGACTAGCAGGCTAGCTTTACCAAGAAAAATTAACAAAACCAATTTATGGTTTTCCTGCATATCCAGAGCCTGATTTGGTGTAATTTGATAAGCTAACATCCATTAGTCTGACTGACCTAATTTCTTAAACCCACATTCACAACAGCAGCAGTTTTTGCCGGCTCACGTCTCTGCCAGTTTGAAAAAAGGGGTAAGACGTATTGCAGTGTGTCCTGGTGTTTGTTAATTACCTGGCAAACTTGTGCTGGCTGAGTCCCAAAACATTTCCTCTGATCTCCGAGACGATCTTGCTCTTGTCTTCTGCGCGGCCATGTTCCAGCACATGCTGAATTACATAGTTGCCATACTGATCCTATACACGGGATAAGACAGTGAGAAATGATAGCATGGTACAAGTTTATGCATAATAAAAAAAGGACTGCAATAAGATGTGCAGTATTATTACACTGTTTTAGGACACCAGTGACAGGACATATTGCTTACTTGAACCAGTTGCTCAGTGTGTTGGTGCAGCTCTTACAGAATTGGCAGTGTCTGCTCAGGAAGACAGTGCTCCAAAATACGCTGGATCACTCTGCAGCCATAGGGGTGTGTGGACAGAGCAAACACCTGCACAACACATGCACAGTAAATACACACACACACACCTTTCATCTTTGAGAGCCACTTCAATCACTGTTAAAACATCAAAGAAATATCCATTTACACACACACCCTCCCACAGGGGCTTTATGTAAACCTGACATTTAACCATAGTCTGTGGCCAGTTGCTATGGTGACCCACCTGTCCCTTGAAAGCATCAATGATGAACTGGAGAGCATGGGGCTGCACACACTCGATGCACTTTTGTACTACATGGTTCCCGTTCTGATCCTTCACACACTTCAGCACGTGGCCGTCCAGCTCCCGTACCATATCACTCTGCACCACACATCAAGACAATCATCACCTTAAACCATCCAATTAAACAATCTCATTAATGGGTGTTTGCGGTATGATGTACAACAAGTGTGCACTCACAATGACTTGCTGGTCAGAGGGGATGAACTCCAGAGCTTTCTGGATCACCCTGCATCCATACATCTGCAGAGCCAGAGACAGCACGTGGCCACGAATCCGCTCGGCGAGAGCCAACTTCTGGTCCAGACTGCCAAACTACACAAAAACGACAGTTGTATAAAATTAAAATAAAACTGGTTATACCTTGATTTATCAAATATTACTAATATTGATCTAATATAACCCTGCAGCTGTATGGTCAACACTGGCATTAATTTTAAGAACCCATAATTAAATGCAAGTAGATTTATTTAGGTTTATTTAGTTTTAATGCCATGTCAGCAACCAGGCTATTCAAATGGCAAACAAAAAGTAAATCAATACATATTTACAATATTAAAGAAGAATATCTATTAAACAGATCTCTGAATAAAAGCGCTGTCTCGTAGTTCCAAAAGATTTACAGTGAAATGTGCTTGATGGTCATAGGGGTTTTGCAAGTAGATAAAAGACAGTATGTCAGTGTTCTCTAGTCTTTGGTTTGGGGGCGGTGGACACTGAACATTTCAATGGAATAGGTATAATGAACATTCTGTTCATAACTTCATAAAAAGTTAGCATTTGTAAACCTTGCATGATTCCTAAAACAAATTACTTCCCACAGAATGACAATGTTATACTGCTGATTTCATTAAACCAACAGCCATTAAAATCATCTTGAGCTTTTATCCTCATAGAATATTAAACACTTGAAGAATTAAAACTTCAATTATAGAGATAGACAGATGGCAGACAGGTCATCTATTCTTTTTCAAAGCTGATAAGTAATGCACGTAATAAACATTGACTAGTCAGCATTTTAATTTTCTTTGATTTGCTTTCCCATACTTCAATAGCCTCACTGCATGTCGGAAGTAACGGACTAGACTACAGCCGGGACAATGGTGAGAAATTTAGCAAACTTGAGGATTGTGCTGAAATAAGCACTTCTGAACTGTCCACACTGTGACCAACAAGTAGCGCCCTCGATCATTCATGAAAGATGCATTTCGAAATGCTGTTGAACAGTGTCCTCAAACTTCAGAAATACGAAGGATGTAAGAACATCCATTACGGCCATTATACTAGTGAATACAAATGTCCAACACAGAGGTAAAAGACAAAACCAAGCGAACTAGCCACCCTAACAGAGTGCTACTTGCAGCATTACGACAAACGGTATGCAAAGCATTGTTTACATCAATGTTCTTGTAACCAACATACTATTAATAGATTATTTATAATAGTTGGTTCATCCCATCATTCAAGTCAAGTAATTGTAGAAAATCAGAAATGGCTAGGGTTTAAGAAGACCATCTATTTAGCCTATTAAAACAGTCTCAAACATGACATCAATAATTAAATTTGAGGCTGTAATCACAGATCACAAAAGTAAAGATATGTTAGACCTTAAGAACAAAAGGAAACTATGACTTACCTCAAAGAACTTCTGAATGACATAATTTCCAAAAACATCAACCATGAGTTGGTAGGCGGCCTGGAGAATCTCACTGAAGACCAGCTGACGCTCTGCAGAGCTTGCTCTTTCCAACTTCAACTGAATAAACCTGAACATACACAAACAGTATTTCAGATAAACAGCAGTGGCACTTGTACAGAGAACCATCTCTGCTCCAACAAGTCATGTAGCAAGCTTAGTAAAACCAAGTTGTTGGTTTAAACAGCTCTAAAGTCATTCTATTAACACACAATGTGCTGGTCATTTTTCCACATAACACACAAAGTCAAATCATTCTAGTTTAAAAAATTAAAACAAAAATGATTACAATAGAGAATACAGAAGTGCACACCTGGAGCCATGCTGGTCCTGAGAGAACTCCATCACATGGCCTGCAATCTCACGCAGTTGAAGGTTCGGGTAACGGTTATTACGGAAGTCCTCAAGCAGGCGGCTGCGTCCAGATGGCATCACGTCAGACATGCTGTAACGAAGTCGTGATGATGGGAAGAGCTGGCTGCTGGGACTGAAGAGGGAGGAGCCAGTAGTGGCACTGCGGTACTTTGCCTCAGCTCCAGGAGCAGCAGAAATGAAGCGCCCACTGCCGTTGGTCAGTCCTCCTGCATGAAATGGAGAGTGAAGTATTAATCAGACAATTGTTCAAATAAAGAAAGAAGAAAAAAAAAAAAGGCACAAATATTTGGAAGTTTTTTTGTTTGTTTGTTTAATAAATGGTACACACCCAGATTGAGACTGCTGGACGATCCATGGGTTGAAAGGGAAGGTGGAGGAGTTAGAGAATGTGAAGGAGCTTGAGTGGGAAGTGGCATGCCAACAGGGCCAGGGGAGGAGCTAAAACCAAGTCCGTTGTAGAACCCTCCATGGCCAATAGGAGTGAGGCTGCTGGGGGTGCGCTTGTACAAGTCAGAACTGCCAGTCAATGAGTCCCGGCGAGAGCCACTGGAGCTAGAGTTAGCAACTGCGGACAGACAGATAAATATATATTAGGCAGGTTTCTGCTGAGCTTTCAGAACCATTTCAGGAAAGTCTACGAACAAGGTCTGGTGTGCATTTCTGAGACCCACTGCAGGGGACATGACCAAGTTTGTGTAGTACAAAATAATCAATAATTAAAATATGTAAAAAGACTTTTGGTTCACCTCCTGGATTCACACACACACCTGCTGTTCCAAAACCTCCGAGTGTTGCTCCAAGGGTAGCCCCAAGGGACGAGGAAGGGTTAGCATTGAATCCAAGAGAAGAGCTTCCTGGTTGGGCAGAACCCTGAGAGAACAGGGATGAGCTCTGTGAGGAGGAGCTTGGAGAGCCACTCCCATAGAAGGAGCTTCCACCAAGAGCCCCAGCTCCCTGCTGACCTGGAGCCTGCTGGGAACTCAGGGCACGAAATGCCCCATTGGCAGCACCTCCAAGGCCTGCATTAGCGCCACTGGCAGAGGCAGCAGCTGCAGCCACTGTATGAAACGAGTTCAAAAGACCAAGAGGGAGAGATGGACAGATCAAAATGAAACCGAAGGGGTTAATCATATTTCAATGCGATGCTAGAATGCATAGGAATGCAATAGATAGATGACTGAAGAAACTAAAAGCTGAAATGCATACCGGCAGCAGTAGGGCTGATGATGACAGAAGCAGGAGCCATGAGTCTGACAGGGCCACTACGAGCTCCTGTATTCACCACCAGAGCTCCAGTCTGATCATAATATGCAGCAGGAGCAAGCATGGGGTAGCCTAGTACACATGTACAAATGCAATATTAAACTGCTATGCCCAGAAACTTATGACCAAATATCTATTTAAATAACATCAAAAGCAAAAAACCCCTCACCAGGAACACCAGCAGCCAAACCTTGGCCAAATGCCAAAGCAGAGTTCACTGCTGCAGCTGCTACAAGCTGGTCCGTCTGCTGGCCCTGTTGACCCTGGCTTGGGGTCAGGGGTCGTTGGTTGCCTCCAGTACGCATTACCTAAAGAGCACATATAGTGTTTAGATAAGGGGAAAACGACACAGGTGGGGAACATGGTCAATTACTATTGCTTAGCTGAATAAGCTGTTGCATACTTTTCCTGATTTCTGAATACACAACTGGGGCTCTGTGTCTTTAAGGCCTATTATTTTGAGCAGACAGACATGTGAAGGAGAAATGTTTCTGTCATGATGCCTGGGGCATGGTATTACTGGTATTAACCAAAAATCAGGTTTATACACGACTCACAGTAATTCACAGTCAGGTCTGTACAGTATGATTTGGTGAGAAATTTTGAGCACAATTATATACGCAAACTCGTATGTCCCATCAATATGTAAAAGTAGTACTACAAAGAGCCATCGCAGATTTCTGGTCCAGCCAATACCACAAAGCTGCAGGCATCTTATCAGAAGCCTTTCCCCTTCACCGGTCTTTGATTGCTCACAATAAAAGGCCTTAAAGACACTGAACCCAACAAACACCTGTAAACTTGGACATGCAAGAGGAGCACACTGACCGATCTTTACAGCAAGAATCCCTTCTCCTTCAACAAGACCAACTGTTTGTTAAAATGCCAAGATTAGACCAGATAATGCACATTACAAAATGTTATTCAGCTATTTATGTACAGCAGCACTTCTTTTTATTTATTTACTTTTTACCAAAGAGAATACAATTCCAAAAACAGATTCAATTAGATCTTTTTTTTTTTTTTTTTTTAACCCAGTGGAAAAAGCCTTGGTTCAAGAGAAGAGTGCATGTGTGAAAGTACCCTGAACACTAGAGGTGTGCACTGGGATTAGAATCCCATGAGACCCAACAAAGAAAAGCCACGTTGATTAACATACCAGAGTACTGGACACAGCTGGTGTCTCATGTGGTGCTCTGCAATGTGTTTACAGCATTAACTCATTCATCTTCCTTAAATGCTTTATTCCTAGCACTGATCAGGGTAGCTGTGTGGCTAATTTATGTTTTGGGAAACAGGACCTGCCAAGTTCATTAGAAGACAACACCGGCAGGTAAAAACAAAAAAAATAAATAAAACGTGTGAATGGGCAGAATTGGTCAAACATTCTGCAGCAGTGGGATTAAAAATAAATAAACTATACACCTCTAGCAGTTATATATAAATAAAATTAATTTCTTGACTGCATTTCACACCTGCTGTTGGTTCTGCTGGTTCTGTGCTTGTGGCTGCTGATTGCCAGAGTTGGAAGGGGCAGGAGCTTGCTGCTGGAACAGGTTGGCTGGATACACACCCCATGGAGTTACTCCATAATACTGAGGGGGCATCACTGCTGGACCTGTAGAGCGCACACACATACAAAGTGAACCCTATACTTATAAAACACACTTGCTGGAGTTAGTTATCAGCATTAATGTGCTGGGTATTTCACTGATCATACCAAGAGTGGCAGCAGCAGCAAGGCCGGCAGCATAGGGGTCTGTGCCAGGCGGGGCCGCACTAATGATGTAAGGGTTCGGCATAAACGCAGCAGGAGCTAACCCTGAAATGCACACACAAATTTATGAATTAAAGGAGGTCTCAGACATAATGGCAGCAGGCCATTTGTCTGGTCAATGCACTTCCATAGTATGACTAATCATTCCAATAACAGATCTAGAGTTACAGACAGATGCACTCACCAATGTGCGGCTGTTGAGCTGCAGCAATGGCATACTGTTGCTGCTGCGCGGCTGTGAGCTGCTGCACAGCCAGAGCACTGGGCCTCTGGAACAGCTGAAACAGTTCAAAGTAAATAATTGAACACTTAACTTTAAAAGAAATCTAAGGTCTAATAGGATTTTTTATTTTATTTTTTTTAAGTATCAATGTAGCATCAGTTTCAACTCTTCAATTGACCTTCAGCACTCCAGCGCCTCCCATTTACAAAAACACAGAGTGAAAAAGACATGAGCGACAACACTGCCCACGTTATCCAGAACAGTAAAATACTTCCTGCCATTAAGTTCTGTCGAGGGCACAAAGACAACAGGCTTTATAGTCATGATCAGCTATTGGGAGTTAATGGACTTCATTTTGTCTGACGAGTATTTGAGCTGTGAATTGGCCAAAACGCAAATCTACATAACTGCCAAATAAAGAAAAAGGCGTGTTTTTCTGTGGGTGATTGTGTCAGGGAAGGCCAGTGACTCAAATGCCAATAACAGGAAAGGACTGCGAGAGTCTTTCAGATAGTATTTTCACTTTGAGCTTCTTTGTCCCGCTTCATAAAAATAACTTCCAAAGACTAGCTATGAATGAGGCAGCAGGAAGCATGTTACTTAGATGTAAGATTCAGAAAAAAAATGGTCAAGGCTAGCTGGCTCACCAGTAAAGGTAACATTAACAAACGCTATATCCATATGCCAATTTCTTTTAGCTAACCAGTAGCCAGTAGGCCTAGGGTTTTGGGAGCTTAGCAGTTTGGCTAAAAAAATTATGGAACTACAATTTCTAAAAAGTCTGTCTGCTTTTTTAAAATACAATTTTTTTTAAAAAATTCATTTAAAGGCACATATGCACCTGGAAATGTTGAGAGACTGGTGACAAAATCCTTTTACCTGCTGAGGGGAGTTGTAATCAAAAAGGCCAACAGTAGCTGCTGTGGAGTCAAGAGGCAGCTGGCTGCCAGTATAATCAAATTGCAAAGTCTCCATGGAAACAGACTCCATGGGGTCAAGGGTCACGTTTTGGGGCTCAACATTTGGGAACTCTTCAGCTGGTTTTGGTCCTGTTCCTCCAGCCATTTCAGCTCCACCCAACTCCACTTCAGGACCAGCAGGAGGACAGTTACCAGGAGTACGACTGAAATAAGGATAATGAGAAGCCTGCTTAAAATACTGTTCACTTTAAGGACACATGATTTTAGTACGAATGATACTACAGTGCCCTCCACAAATATTGGCACCCTTGGTAAATATAAGCAAAGGTGGCTGTGAAAAAATTCTTTATTGTTTAACCTTTTGATAAAAACTAAAATAAATAAATAATTCAGAAAACACTCTGCTCTCATTGATAAACAATTGCAGGTTTATCCAAAAAAATTTAATATTAAAACCGGTGTTAAATAAAGGTGTGCAACAATTATTGCCACCCCCCCTTTAGTTAATACCCCTTTAGTTAATGCTACCTCCCTTGGCCAAGATAACAGCTCCGAGTCTTCTACAATGCCTGATTAAGTTGGAGAATACATGACGAGGAATTGGAGACCATTCGTCCATACAGAATCTCTCCAGATCCTTCATGTTTCAAGGTCCATGCTGGTGGACACTCCTTTTCAGTTCACCCTACAGGTTTTCTATGAGTTTCAAGTCAGGAGACTCCTGAAAGATCCGACTATGGTCCGTTTTAAGCTTTCTGGCAGACAGTCAGGTTTCATTTAAAATCTGTTGATATTTGATAGAGTCCATGATGCCATGTATCCTTTATAAAAAATAAATTAAAAAAAGCCAGGTCCACTGACAGAAAAAGAAAAAAAAAAAAAAAAAAAAAAAAAAAAAAAAACACCAAAAAAATAAAGAGCCACCCCCATATTTAACCGTGGGCATGACATACTTTTCCATATGGCTACCTCTCTGTGTGCACCAAAACTACCTGTGCTGTTTATTGCAGAAAAGCTCTATTTTGGTTTCATCTGACCATAGAACCCGATCCCCTTTTAAAGTTCCAGTAGTGTCTGAAGATTCTCAAGGTTATTTTTGGATGAGTAGAGATTTTTTCTTGAAACCCTTACAAACAACTTGTGGTGATGTAGGTGACTTTGGATTGTAGTTTTGAAGAATTTCTGACCCCAAGACACAACTAAATTCAGCAATTCTCCAACTGTGATCCTTGGAGATTTTTTGGCCACTCAAACCATCCTCTTCACAGTGCGTTGAGACAATATAGACACACGTCCAATTGAAGGTTGATTCATAACATTTTCAGTTGACTGGAACATCTTAATTATTGGTTATGCCCTGATTATAGCCACTTCCTATTTTGTGAAGTGCAACAAACTTTTGCTGCACATCACAGCTATATTCCTTGGCCTTACCCGTTATGAGTGTGTTTCCTCATATTTAAACCTGTGAAACAGGAAGCCATGGTAGAACAATTTCCTATTAAAAAATATCAATGGGAATATACTTCAAATATGTTTTATATGAAATTAGACGGGTGACAATTGTTGCACACATTTAACAAAGCTTTTTTGTTGTTGAAAAGCTTATTTTATTTGCAATTGTTTGATATCCATGAGAGCAGAGTACTTTTGTGAATTTTTTTTTTTCACAAAAGATCAAAGGGTTAAACAAAATTTTCCACAGATTCTTTGCTCATAGGGCACTGTGCGAGAGCACTGTTCGGGTTGTACCTGAAGTCTTTCACGTCAACATCAAGTCCATTCTGACTGGGCAGTCCGTTAGGATTGTCCATAGGATCAGGCTCAGATTCCTTCAGTTCTTTTCTCTCTGGGTCAAATGCGGTTTTTGGTTTTGCCTCTGCTCTCTTTTCAGCATCATCAGTTTCAGCATCTCTTGCTCCCTAACAGAAGAGCAGAGATTGAAAAACAAAAATTAAAATACTGTAAGCAAAAGATTTCTTTTGAAGAAATACAAAACAGATGCTTTGCAAGAAACAGCTAGCATGAAAAAGGAAAAGAGGACACTCACAAAAGCTCCTTTACGTAGACAAGAGTCGAGTTTCTCAGCAGGGGAAGAGCTCAGAACATATTCCACCATAGAGACACCTAGACCACCACTCTCAGAGCGTGGAGAAAGCACAGAGCCTGCCTCGCCAACGCCATGGAAACCCTGACCTGGCCGACGCTGCACCATGATTGGCTGGGACACTGAATGATCTGGGGATCACACAACCAGATACAATGATTCCTCAATACAAACAAATAAATTATTTCTTAAAATTAAAAAATCATACATGCCAGCGCATACAGTAATTACCAGAGGCTCCCCAGGCACTGTCTCTCCACTGGTCCAGAAAGATCCCTTTAGGGCCATCTTTCCCTGAATCGTCAGATTCCCAGAATTTCTTTCCTGTCAGGAGCTGCTGTGGGAGGAACAAAAACTTTAGAAAAATAAATAAACAAAAAAATAAACAAACACTTTAATATGAGAAAGAAAAAGTGGGTAATGAGATATTAGTGATGTGGACTAACCTCTCCCATGACTCTTCCCTCCAGGGCAAGCGCCTGAAAATCATGGTTGAGTTCATCCATTGATCGCACCTAAGACACACGCAAATAATACAATTTTTTTTTTTTAAAGTGTCAAAATACAATATCTAAACACCAGCAACAGCTCAACATTCTGCAATCCAGACGGGTTAAATGTGCCTGTGTGTGTGTGTGCAGCGCAGAAGCTCTTACCTGGTTGTCAGCATGGATGTTGTCTCCAGTAGGCCAGCGGTGTTTGCCATTGTTGTACCCAGGTTGATCACCATGCTGCCGTTGAAAGAAGTAATCTACCATGGCATCGTCTTGAGAACGCCCTGCCCCCTGGGTAGGGGGAGGAGCTTGTGGGGCAGGGCCGGGTTGAGGGGCATGGCCCGTGGGACTCAGCACCACAGGCATATTGTGTATTGGCCTGTCAGGGGGAGGCAGTCTGAGGTGGGGGCTGAACGAATCCTGCCAGAGCACAGCTTTTCTCTTCAACACGCACGCTACGCTCATTCCACCAGAGCCTGCAAAGTAGCAACAAAAAACATATGTTAAAATTATCAGCAATTGGCTCACTAACATTTAGGAATAGTCGTGAATTAAACTCAGTTATACTGTTCAGTTCCACTGTTTAATCTAAATCTTTGGGCAGTTTTTAACACTCACTGAACACAAGAGGATCATGCAACTTTGCAAAACAAAAGGGCAGACATTTTGTCTTCCAACAACTCAAATTCAATCAAAGCAAAGATTTCTGCTAACAGTTTAAAAAGGTCAGCATAAATGAGCCAAAACCTCACTCAACTTACAGGAAATGACCGTACTATCTAAAATGACAGCTGCCTTTCAAAAACTGCAACCAGGAGAAACATTTTAATAATTAGTTAAACCATACAGTATAATTATTTTTAAATGAGCATTTCCTGGAAACACTTATTCAAACTTGATGCGTCATTTTATTAGTAACTTCCAAATATGTTAGTTAATATAATCGTGAAAACAATGAGCAGATTATGCTAGGATTGGAGTTTGTAATGGATAAATGTATTGTAGCAAAAGCATCTTACAATAGAAAGGATATTAAACAAAGACATCTGAATTCATATGAAATTTAATTATGCATGCATCTCTCTCAAGCACCACCAATGCTGACATTAATTATAATCGTAGACAGCAATAGAATAAGCACGTTCAGCAAATTTATAATTAATGTAAACATGAAGCCCCCTTTTAGCAAAATTGCCATAATAGTGGATAATATGGACACTTGCTCATACTCGCATGCCTTGCCATGCAGAAGGCAGAGCAATTAATAGATCAGTGAACGTCGGTCAAACCCGTTATATGGATTTGCTACCAAGAGCTTACTTTTAAGCACATTATCTGCCACGCTAGTCTAACACAAACGCTGACAGTTATTACTAATCATGCTTCATAATGCATTATAAAAGCTTAAATCTGAGAGTGAGAAAAATCTATTAAACAATTGTAAACAACTCCACCAGAGCCGAATATTTTATTCAAACTGCAAATTACACAATATTACACATCTACATGAAAACCATGATTAATATAAAAGGTGTTTGAATACTAAAACAAAAATATTCTGCTATACGACAAAGAATAGTTATGATGAGCCAGTGAAATATGGAGGTCAAGTACCCTTCTGCCCAAGCTTTGATTGCTACACGCTTTCCCAAACACATTTCACAAATACAAACAAGACAAAATGGCAACTGTTATTGCTACAACAGTAATAAAAGTAAGAGCAGAGCTTTGTGTATTGAATTTTCTTGTCTGGTGTTAGTTCTTAACACTAACAGACACTAGATAGTACTTGGAGCAGACTCCCTCTCCCTGGTTGCTTTAATCTGTTCAGCCACACACTGGACTGTGCTACAATCAACAAAAAAAAAAAAGACAATCCCCCAATCACCAAAAAAAAAAAAAAAAAAAAAAAAAAAAAAAAAAAAAAAAAACCCCACACAACCGGCACCTCTTCATAATCTGTACAATTTTTATGTTGCTGTGCCAGTTCTACTATAATACTACTCCCAACTCTGAAAAGAACAAGACGATATCATTAACAGCACATGGGAGTACATCTTGCCACAGTCGAGTTTCTAAACGTTAATGCTGTAGCCTTCTAAGCATGGGAAATCCCCCTCAACGAACATGACGTGGACCAAAATAATTTTTTGAATTGAGACTAAACCTAGTACACACTATTCAGAAGTAACGGGGGGAGATATCCTAATATTAAACACAATGTTTTGCTGAAATACTACCACCTTGTACAATTAGACAAGCTTAGAAATAGATGTGAAGTAATCAGTACATTTTTATTTTGGAACTGGAGTCTATAAACAGCAATGTCTGTTCTTATGGAGCCCTAAACAAGAAGAAAAGCTAGGAAATGAACCATAAACCTACCACAAGACAGGTCTTCATATATTTATTAACAACAATTATTCAAAAAGGAAAACTCGTACAAGTTATAATTACTTTTACCATTCCCATTTTCTTAACAGAGTGTATGGTTTGAGTAAAATGCTTTCCTCTTGATCTGTTCACTACAACACTACGTCAGCACCCAAACGAGGACATGGAACAAAAAGTTGGAAGGTGAGATCAAAGGAAAATATTTTAAACCTATGATAAATGTTCCAGCAATTTGATTTAAGACACTAAACTAAGAGAACACTTCATAGCAGGTCTTAATATCAGGTGCAATACTAAGGAGTTCATTCAGATTGATGGACTGAGCACATGATCTGGTAGAATGCAGATTTCTGAGCAGAAAAAAAAAAACCTGAACAATTTCTCAATAATTCTGGAAATGTGCATCAATTCTTAATTTACTATTAGCAGTATGAAGTCAAAAACATTTCTAACATGTACACCTTTAAGCATAACATGACCCTCTGAACCTTTTAATCTGGAAACTTGATGACCTTGTTCAACAACATTTTTAGCAACATTTGTTTTACTGAAAAGAATTAAGAGTACAGCTAGCAAGCATCCACAAATATTTTGTTTGAAAAGAACATTCATGAATAAAATTAGCACATTCACCCTTAAAAACATTTTAACCCATGTCACATTTAAATGACTGGGAGGGGGTGGGGTTAATCTCACAATTTTTGGCAATATACCCATTAAGAGGAAATTCTACCCAACAATGAGACTAAAATCAAGAAAATATGTTGAATTTTATTATGCGTTCAGGCACAGTTTTATTTTCTTTAGCATCCAAAAAGGCTATACCTGCAGATGTCTATCTCTGCTGTGCAGCAACTTTCGAATTTTAAAGACAGGCCATCTGTAGAGGAAAAGGTGTGGTATTCTGCTAAAGTTAGGAGTCATCACAACCAACAAAATACTTCTATAATTAATACTAAAAAGTAAATGGAGCTCATGGAACATGATGTCAGGTTTCAACCTGAAACTGTGGAAGACATTATATTTACATTAGCCAAGTTCAAAAGTCTAACAATAGTTTCAAGATAGTAATCTGATATTACGTTAGATAAAGCCTTCAAATCTATTGGTTGACATTTAAATTAGCTTTTTCATGCCCATCTTAGAGAACAGCTTTATAAACAGACTTAGTTACCTGCAGGGTAGCAAGAAACACCAACAACAAAAAAACCCTATAAAAATTTGACTATTTTATTTGGGTAGCTACTACATTTTGTTGATATTAAATTTCCAAAGAACTGCACCAACTAGTATACACAATTCCAGTTTAACAACTTTATAAATTTCACCTCTGCTGTTGTTCCAAAGACTAACTCAAGGAGTGTGTGAAGGGTGGACTCCCTCCTCAAGTTCACGTATTTCTAAACAAGGTCAATTCTGGCACTTCCTCAACATAAAAAAAAAAAAACAACCCAAAACGTTATTTCTTTCACACAAATATCGCCTGATATTTCCCCACCTCTGGTTTCTCTCATCCGGGAAAAGAAGATAACCAGTGCACAAGAGATTCAGTCGGCTAACGTAGCTGACTTTAATTAGCGAGCAAACTCTACGCATGTCTCCAACAAAAAAAAAAAAAACAAAACACAAAAAAGGGGTGTGTGTAAAAAAACAAGCATGTCGTAACTCACTCTGGTCCTGCACAGAGTTAATTACATGCTGAATTTCACCATCAATGCTTTTGTTCAACACTACCATAACGTTATTATAATGCTCAAGATAATGTACTGTGGATTGTTTTTATCCTTTACTGTACTTACCCCCTCAGTGAGACCATCTTTGATCAAGTTAGACACAAACAAACTCTGCAATGTTTTTTAATCTGCTCTAATGTGAACGTAAATACAAAGCACATGGATAAAAAGAAACTAAAACCATGCTTCAGTGTAGCCAGTCTCTGACTTGCACAGGTTTTAATTATTATTATTATTATTATAAAAGTTACTGCTAAAACTCTCTTAAATGGTCCAGTGAATCAATGTTTACAACATTTAACTTGGTAACTAGTTAGAAATTATTTCTTGGCCAGATTCAAGGGTTTTATCCTTGAGGTTTACAACGAGTCCTTTTCTAATGCTTTTGAGAAATAAACAAGTTTGCCAGAAGATATTTTGGCAGAAATAAAAAAGATGATACAAAGTGAACATTTTTACATGTACTGTTCACTCAAAGAAAATCTGCTCCTTCCCATATTCTGATATGCTGGAAATATTTCAGTATACTCAAGAGAAACTGGAAAAAGCAGTTTATCTGCCTCACTTGTAAGTCGTGTTGGATAAATGTGCCTGTCAAATGAATCAATGTAAACTCAAACAATGGTTTGATGTCTGAAAAATGATTTTAGTGCCATGCTGTAACGATAAGCATATATAGTACACAATCTTATAGGAATTCCCCTTGAACAGAAAAGTGGGTGAGTCTGAGGGGAAATCGAGCACGCAACTGTTGAGTTTCATTACACATCACTATCATAACCCATCAGCCTGAACACACTGCATACACTCAAGGGGAAAGAAAGGGGTAAAGGTCAAGTGCAACTCGTCACGCTTAAGAACATTTTTACCGCAGCATTCACAAATTGGAAAGACTTTCAGATGAAACTGGTTGATCTGTAATGCAGAAATTTAATCAGAACCTTAAGACAATAAACTTAAGACAATAATTTGGGGAAATACAATCCCCTGCATAACTTGACAGCTGAAGTACAAGGTGTAGCAACCATCATGAATACCTCTCTCATACCCGCACACTACAGCCAAATTAAATAATGAAACCATCATCAGATCTGCTGTAAACATGCCTTGATTTAGAAGTAGAGTCAGACGTCCCAGGAAAAACATCCAAGTGAAGCAACTTAAAGCGGAAATACATTTAATAAGTCCACAACCACAGATGTGTGTGTGTGGGTCATTTATACATGACTATTTTATTTCACAAGTTAATACAAGATGTAAACAGATTAGTGCTTTAAAAAAAAGCTGCGTGTTACAGTAAATCAATGCTATATAAAGGCAAATAAAGCAGTAAAATTTATAAACTGTGCCAAAACACTGAGTCTGATGCAATGCTGTGCAAAACACACAACGGGCATGGGTGACATTACAACAATCTTTTATATAGTGACAGAATCGTCCCAGTATGATTTCCGTCGTGGGCACAAGGCACATTCGGAAAACGCCCTCTTCGATTCACGTGCGTTGAACATGAATAAGGCTAAAAGGTCTCATTTACC
>JAOUWY010000047.1:12127257-12139073 GCA_025728095.1 Prietella phreatophila | reverse complement strand
TGGGGTATTGTTTGTAGAATTTTGAGGAAAATAATGAATTTAATCCATTTTGGAATAAGGCTGTAACATAAAATGTGAAAAAAGTGAAGCGCTGTGAATACTTTCCGGGTGCACTGTATATAGCGCTTCCGCAGTACTACAGCTTGTCCTTTGGCTCAGTTTGCAATGTGTGTGTCTGTTTTGCAACTCACATCTGGTAGTGCTTTCACACTTATTCATCTGGTTTCTGCATCTGCATCAGTGTGAAACTGATACTTTTGCTTTGTTTTCTACTTTATTATTATTATTATATTTAATACTGAAAAAACTAACCAAAAAGCAAAAACATTTAGGCTGGGTGCCATGTAAGAAACAAACCTTTGCCAAATAGAAATACTAAAATCACCTAAACATGGAGAACAAGCAGCCAGCGTTAAGTTTATCATTTCTTCTGATTACATTGCTGCAACCAACATAGATGGTCCAACATAGCATAGTCGGTTCAGTTCCTGCAGTTGGGTTGATTCGGAGTCAAAGTGCTTTTTGTCGCTGCAATCAAACCATGCGGGAGTTCGCTTGGAACCAGAAGTCAGTGTTTGATTCAAACGGACCAATGTGTGAAAGCACCCTAAACTTACACCGGTCCTGCTCACAGAACTCGATCTCACAGACAAGAGACCAATTACTAAGAGCACGTTCAACGCAGAAATCAGAGTGCTGTACATAAACATGCAAACAGAAATGTTCAGCAGAAACGAAACTTTGATAAACATGCAAACATACAAACCTGCCGTCTGTATTATAATGAAGCTCCATTACAGCCCCAGTGTGGCCCTTTAGTGTGGCGAAGTTCTCACATTCTCCATACACGTTCCATAACACTGGACAAGACACAAACAGCATTTCAGAAATACTTTATATATAAAAAAAGACAGAACACTGAATAGTTAGTTAAACTAATTAGTCAAATAACAGGCAGTAATATGTGAAAAGCACAAAATAAATGCTGGACACAAAAAGATAATAAAAATCCCCCTCACATTTTTATGAAATGAAAACCCTCTGTTGTATCAGACTGAAATAACTGCCTAGCAAGAGGACTGCAGAGTGGACAGACTTTACTAGAAGCACTGGTTTTACTCAGCATACCGAAACACCAATATCTTCAGTCAGTTAATCGAAAGCGGAGTGAGTGATAAAACTGAGCGTTTCGGTAAAACTCCTTTATCTTCGCTAGTAAAGGGCCTTCATGAGATGCTCCCACCAATGCATGACACACACACAAAATGGAAAAGCATCACAACTCTAAACAAACTCAGTTTTTTTAATGTACTCAGTGAAATGCCGTACAGATGAGGCGGTCGTATCCTGCAGAAGCAAGCATGGAGCCGTTAGGGTGAAACTTGCAGCAGTAGACTTCTCCCTCATGCCCAGACAACAACATTATAGGAGCCTGCAAACTGGAGCTGCGTGGAGGACCCTGTGAAACCAAGTCACACACACAGAAAGATAATCCAGAATATTGTTCAGTTAATAACGGTCATTTCAGGCATCCTCAATTATTAGAAACAATTAAAAGGCTTAATGGTGAGCTTAGTTAAAGTTAACAATTTCTTTATCAGTGGATTTTATTGAGGCAGGGGCATTCAATTACAAGCTCCCCATTCACATCTGTCTGTCTATTTGGTTGCTTAGCAATACATTTACATGCACATCAAATTCTGTTTAAGGTCTATATTCGGGTTGCAGCCATATCTGAATACGATGTTTATATGTGTACAGGCATCTGAATATTCCTGTATACATGGTTGTTTAAGTACACCCGCGTTGCCATTCCTAAATACCTAACCTACAGGAAACCATCTGTAAGCACCCACAATTCCTTGTGGACGGAGCATGTGCATAGTTCTCCTTTCAGTGGATTTTCTGAAAAAGGTGTTTACATGCAACAAATTTCAGATTAAAACAGACATATTCCAGGGAATCAGAATGTGAGGAATCAGACTATTGTCTTAATCTGAATGGGATTGCAGCATTTTCATAACTCAATACTAATTTGAATATTGCCAAATTCTGATTAATATCGGAATACTGATGTAAACAGTCATTGTGGCATGTTTTAGGGATGCACCAATACCATAAGTTCATTATCTCTGCAATATCAGAGCCACAAGTAATGTTCTGACTGACTGTGACCAACATCTAAAAGCTTCTGTTGGCAAGTTATGAGAACATTTATAGGACTGTGTGTTCTGTGTTCACATGCAAGATCTGGATTTGTGCTGTTAAACAAAATACAATCAGTGGACCAGCTCAGGAAATGTCAAATACACTTCGAATCTGATCTGACCCAGGGTAGGACCTGTATATTCCTGGCATATGTATGTATTTTTATATTCAACCCTTACAAGTTTAGCCACTCTATTTATATGACTAAGGATCAGCCTTACTTTGATTAAAAGATTCACCTATGCTATTCATGAGCTCTTATTATGCTCAGATATGTCCTGTGTATGGACAAATCGGTATAAAAGCCAACTGATGCTTAGACTATGGAGTGCCTAGGCTGTCTTCACGCAAATAATAAACCGTCTCTTTGATTATCTCTTGGCTCTTTGTCTCCTGATTCTTCGGTCAGCTTACTTCTGGTGAAACTGCAGTATTTTGATCATCCAGAAAGGATTTACAAGACCCGTGTAAAGGTGTTGGAGGTTTATAATGTACTGTGCCTGTTTTCTAATTTAAAAAAAGTACAGTTAGACAATTCTGCTCCCAAATAGGTTCAACAGCTGTGATACCTAAAAGTATAACAATAAATGTGATTATATAATCTTCAGTATTACACAAAATTATTGTGGTTTTCATTTTGGCCATTATACTTCCGTGTTTGAAGTATGGTTATGTAACGTACCCAATTTTGTTTTAAAAAGGTCTCATACAATACATTTACATGCATCCAAGGTCAAAAAACACTTTAATGTGCTCATAATTTAAATTGCAGCATTACCTGAATGACTGGTTAAATGATTCGTTCTAAACTCCTACTTTCAGAGAGCATACTCTGTTCTGATTGGTCAGATGACCCCGTCTGTTATAACTGGTCTACCGCTTTCAGCGAGCAGCTGATGAAGACCAGAGGCGGGGCTTTTTGTTACAAACCTACGTAGGTTAGTACAGGAAATAAGTCTGGAATTACTAACGACTCATTACAGCAGTTCAGAATCGCTTCCTTCTTTTGGGAGTCAATAACTCAGTTTGTCGTGCTCTTCAATTTTGAAACTTTGCAGACGTTTTTACATTCACAAACAGCTCTAGAACACACTTCATGAAAGGTAACATTTGAAAAACCATAATAGGGGCACTTTAAAGTAACACACCTGCCGCTAGGTCCAAAATCGCCAACTCCTGTTAAAAAGTGTGCACTGGAGTCGACGTGACCTGGCTATTTACCTTATGTCATAAAATCATGTATTAGGCTGTGTGTAAAACAGTGGAGTAAGAGAGTTTTCTCCACACAAATGCATGAATCCATTCAGAAACACATGCAGTACCATAGTGGTGAGTTGTTGAGACTGCGCCGCTGCCACCAGCTCGGTCCTGGGCCTCTTCACCCCCGCGGGAACGAGCGCCATGTCCGCGCCCCGCTTCACGGCTTCAATCATCGTTGCAGTTCAATAGAAAGACAGAAAACGAACAGATTTATCGGAGTTTTCTTGTAGCAGGAGTTTGTATGAATTAACCAGTCCACCATCCACCATTAAACGTTCGCTCGGGCTGAGAGAACGCTTCCGCTACAGTCGCTGTTTTTTCATTGGTTCGCTTATGTTGTGAACGACCTCATTGGCTGCCATCCGGTTCATGGCGCTGTTTGAACCGGAAGTCGAACCTCCGTCTGTATACGGGAAGTAAATATTTAACGAGACCTTAAGCTTGTCTCGTTGTTTGGTGGAATTAAAACAAACCAACAAAGAAATCGTATAGCAAACTTAGCGGTAAGCTTTGCATGATCTCTTCGAGTGATTTCGTAGGGTAATATTATATTCTAAAATAAACTCGCATGAAAGATGGCTGCCTCTTATATGTGTTTTATTTCATTTTTCTCACTGTACATAGCTCTAAATCTTTTCTACACTCAGATTAAGTGCTATGACAGTTTGTCAGCTCCCTTGTAGTCTGTTGGTAATGTAACCAGATATTTATTCACTCTCAGGACATTATAAAGACATCTAGGTTGTGTGGTATGGTAGTGTGTTTCACTGGTATGAGTGTATTAGATAAATACAGTTTCTAATTGCTGTGCTGTTATTGGATTATTCACAGCAGTGAAAGTGAAGTATTAAAAAATTCCAAATCCCAGTGATATACCAATGCAACACACTACCATTACTGTATCACTGTTTCAGTGCAAATTATCCACAATCTGAACAACATCTGGTCAGAAGTGGTTCTGTGGTGGTCCCTTTTTGGACCACAGTTGTGGTATATGTACAGTATAACATGAACCTATATGGGTTCACCTGGGGGGAAAAAAGGCCAATTAGTGTAGCTAGTAGCTAAAAAGTATTATCATTAATAGAGGTAGTAACGAGAGCGGTCTGTAGAGAAGAAATAAGAACTATTTTTATGTGTGTGTGTTACTTGAAGTGTCTTTTTATTCATTTTTGATGTCTCTATTATTATTTGTTATTTGGAGTGTTACATTTTGTTTTCATTTGGATTTGTATTTTTTTTTTAATTTACTTTAAAATTGTAGTGGAAATTAGACAACACTTGCAGACTCATCCTCTGAAGGTGAAAAGGTTTATTATAACAAGATGGTTAATACATGATAGAATAATGAGAGTGCTCTGAAGCGCTTGTGCTGAACCACTACTATATATAANNNACTAGGAGCATGACACACTTCTGTGTACCGATAAGAAGCAGTTTGAGGCAGTGCAAACAGGCTTTGTTTCATGGGCTTAGAAGATGTTCAAACGAACCTTGTTTGTGTCTCTGTAAGCAGATAAACATTCTGTAATAATCTCAGTGACATGACATGTCCGCCTTAGGCGTTATCCTCTGATGAATATGAACAGAACAAGAACAAAATTATTACAAAGTAAAAATGAGTAATTTCTCTCACAATATTTATCAGTAGAAATATATATCTTAATATTTATTTATTTTTATAAAGTACAGTACATTTTCATGCTACAGTCAGTGCTGTTTATTTTTGTAATAAAGTTTAGTGATATTTTACTTTGAGTATTATGTTTTCATTCGGTATAAATTTGAAAGACTATCGGTTGATTACGGTAATCAGTTGTCAGCAGGTACCGTGCAACTTAGTGGAGCTTACAGATTTATAGCAGTTGCTTTTGTGTTTGTTAGAGTTGTGATGGCCAGTGAGTACAGCAGAGAGCCAGCTGGGTTAGATGGACTACCAGAGCTGTACAGCATTCTACGAGGAGAGGTCGGGACTATCAGCATCTAATCTTATTTTTATATATATACTGTGTGTGTGTGTGTGTGTGTGTGTGTGTGTGTGTATATATATGTGTGTATATATATATTAAACACTCCTCCTCTCACTCTCTTTTGCAGGTGGTTACTATTACGGCATATGGTGCTTTTGTTAAGATTCCAGGATACAGAAAACACGGTAACTCTTTAAATTGCTTGACTAATCCTGAGTGCTGATAAATGGATGGAAGTTTTTAATGTAGATATGTGCTATCACAGGTCTCGTTCATAAGAATGATATGTCTGCCTCCCGGGTTGACAATCCCGCTGAAATTGTTGATGTTGGTGAGCGAGTGTGGATTAAAGTCATAGGCAGAGAGGTAAATACACAACATACAACACAATTAAAATCATAAAGCTGTTATCCACGGAATGCTATAGCTAAATTTTCATTGGTTTTGCTGCAGCGCATTCATTATATCCCAATAATGTAATGGAAACACTCCAAACAATGCTATTTTGTTTTTCTGTTTTGTGCCAGATTAATGATGATGATAAAATCAAGCTTGCTTTTTCCATGAAAGCTGTTAATCAAGGCACAGGGCGGGATCTGGATCCCAACAATGTGATGACTGAGTACGTAGTCTTTATTTAATCAGTGTACTATATCTGTTCATGTAGAAGACTGTATGAATTTTTGTTTCATTTTGGCTTTAGGTATTATTCATTTGCGTGTGTAATAACTGTGTGTGTATGTGCACACCTAGGCAGGATGCACGCAGGCGAAGGCAGTTCCGGGATTACTCAAGTCAGAAAATCACTCTAGAGGCTGTGCTCAATACTACCTGTAAGAAGTGTGGGTGCACAGGTAAGCTTATAAGAATGATTTTATACAGAGCTTTATACTATATACCAGGATTTTACCAGGATCTGAACAGAATCTCTTCGTAAGGTAAAATAATAATGAATAAATTACAGTAGAGCTTCAACAGTGTCAAGCGGTAACCCATCCCAAATGTTTTCAGGTCAAGAGCCCAGACCAATAGAAAAGCAGAAAAATCACATAAACCTTTATAAAAAATTTTTAAACAAACACTGTCGATTAACTAAATCCTTCCTTATTCTAGCAACTAAATATAATAAATCAACAGCATAGATTATATGTATACACACGCGCACACCCTTTCCTCCCTACATGTTTACTACAAATGAGCAAATTCGCACTTTAAACTTGGCTATTAAGTTTATGGTTTTATTTCCAAAGCAGCATAATATCTCACAGTTCCAGGGTCCCTGGTTCAATCCTCAGCCGGGGGTTTACTGTTTACACAGCTTGACTGGTAAATATAAATTTGCGAACCTCGTGGCCAGTGTTCCCGGGATAGGCTCCGTATCCTCTGTGAACTTGAGAAGGACAAAGTGGAGTGGAGATGACTGCCTGAACGTTTAATATACCAATAACTAGTGAAGGGCAGGTAAAGGATGTTGAGACACCTTTCTAAAAATTCCAGTGCCCAGTTTGGATAAATTGTACTAGACACTGGAACACATTTTGCTGTTATACCCAGGGTTTGTACAGATGCTTCAAGTTATAGAAATGCTTAATTCATATATTGCTGTTTTGAAATGTACCTGAATTTACCAGCTGGAGATGCTGCTTAATGCTTTCATTACTTTTGTGTGTGTCTCTTCTGAGCTGCAGCACAAATTAAATACTTTTGACAGGCGGTAATGCCTTCTACGAGTATCAAATAGTTACATACTTGTTAATATTACACCTGACTGTTAATTGTTACATTATTGTTTTGTTATAACAAGAAGAATGTCTGATTAAAGACTTTGTGCTGGGAAAGCATTTGAATTTCACTTCCTATAAGCTGTCTAAACACTTTATATCCTCCCAGCGTCACTATGGTTTGATCTAAGGCTAAACATCTGTATGGGAACAAGCACTATGGGACTGTCAAAGTATGTCAAAGGCCCAAGGTCCAGATATGCGGGTGTGTGTTTGTTCATTTCTGTGCGTGTGTTTGCTCTTAGGTCACTTTACAAAGGACTGTTTCTCACAGCCAGGGGAGAAGCAGTATAGTTTGGTGCCAGAAGAGGAGGAGGAACCAGCCAGCCAGCCAGTCCAATCAGAGCCTCAGAAAAGAAAGAAGGTTGCAACACACCCCTCCTCCCCACCCTTCTGATAGCATTGTCTTTTCTTCCATCCCTTGTTCTTAAAGCTCTCTCTGCTTTAGTCCAAAGAATCTATATTATTTTCACTTCTTGCAATTTCATTTTGCATGTATAACTCACATTGTGCTTTTATTTCACTTCTCTCTGCCATAGGAAAAGAAAGCTAAGAAAGAGAAGAAAAAGAGAAAGCGAGAGAACTCCTCTTCAGACAGCAGTGATCATGCCAAACGAGCAAGACATTCCCATATACATTCGGAAAAGAAGAGAAAGCACAAGAAACATAAGCACAAGACACACAAATGAGCTCTGGCTAACAGGTCATGGAGTTCCTATGTCCAGATGTGTGTGTGTGTGTGTGTGTGTGTGTGTGTGTGTGTTCGCGTTCGCAAACAAAGGACTGTCAGTCTTTGCACTGATCTTAGACCAGTCAGTTTTCCAGCTTGTGTCTGAAGGCTGTTCATTTTATAGAAAATCTGGAATTGCTGCAAACAAAAACCATTGATGGAGAATAAAAGTGCTGAAATGCAAACTGGACATACAAAATTTTCAGTCACTTATTTGTTGCAGTTTTTCAAAACTTTGGTACGAAGTTCATGACTAGAGTGGTTGGAATTTGGAGGTGAGAGTTCAAGGGAGGCCATTCCTGCATGACCTCCTTACCCACTGAACTGACCAGTCATCAACTCAAATTAGAACACACGTGACATGGATATGGGAACATGCTTAAATTAGACATACAGTCTCGGCAAACATACAGTCACCTAGCAGACCAGCACAGGGAGCTTGGATCGGCTGCTGGAAATATTACCAGGTATAAATAGGCTGCATAATGGATTTGTAATGGCATGATGATGCAGAGCCTCAATATTTACCACTGTAATGTGAGGAATTTAATGACAACAAAGTAACCATGTTTTTGTGGATGTAATCTGAGGGTTTTATTCTGTTTTCCTGGAACATGGATTGACAATTTTTGGAAACATTTGACAAGGCAAAAGCTTTTTTTCAGTAAGAACAAAGACAGTTGTTGGAGAAACTTCACTCTGCTTTCACATAGGACCGTGTGGAGACCACGTCACCAAGAGTTAGTGTCTGTCAAAGAGAGTAAAGAGCGAGTTTAATAAACAAACCACAAACACGCCTTACTGTTTGACTGAAATGAATACAGTCTAAAGACAGCAAAGATCTCTCCCAGCAGACATGCAATTAATTCAGTTGTGGAACTTGCACAAGCAGTACTGACCAGCGTGAGATTGTTACCATCAACTTCTCGGACAAGTGTCGTCTCTTTGTCATCCCATTTCTGAATGTGGATCAGTTTGTTCCCATCGAGTTTGACCAATGACTGAAAAACACATGAATATCAAAGTTAATTATTAGAAAAAAAGTACATTTTATAAACTTAAGATTTTTACTTTCAGTCCTGTAACATAATCATCGCATGTCTCAACTTCTTAGTAACAGCACTATCAAAAGCATTCCTGGACACAACAATGCCTTGTTTGAAATCATGGTCATGGCATGTCGCCCCCCCCGACTAAACATTTCTAAGGAACCAGACTACTGACAACATTACCGAACTGTCCAATAACGTTACATTAATTCCATTTCACAAGTTTACTTTTTTTTTTTTTTTTTTAAAGGGAAACTTCAAATTTGCTAGAATTGGATTAGGTTGGCTAAACAAAACAACTAGTTTGGTTTGGAGTCAAGGATATTAAATGAAGCTAGCCGTTAGAGCAAGAGGCCATCACGGCAGTAGCTAAACATTATTTATATAAATGAACATAGGTCCACACTGCAACTTTGTTAAGACACAAAGGTTCTTTTGTAAGGACGACATCAGGGGGCAGTTCAGCAGCAGAAGCATCACTGTTGGTACACTGGGAGCCTGATCTAAAACATGTATTTAACATTTTCAAAACATTCCACACTGATTAGCGTATATACTCAAAGGCACCTTGACTTTACGGTCGTCTGCTGTGGTCTCGTCAAACTCCTGTCCCAGCTTGAAATTGATTTCTGTGCTCTTGAAGGTGCTGGATGTCTTTAGTGTGATGACATCACCATCAATGGAAATGATGGTCGTGGGTTTGGTCATGCAGCCGACCTGGCGTGTCGCGAAACCGACACCTAGTACACAAAAATATTTACATTTAAACTCTGAAGTCAAACCTAAACTGTACAGATGTTACATGGTTGTACATGTCAATTTATACTCCATTGGAGTCACATGCATATTTGTTAAGTTAATAAAGTATTCTAGTTAGGCAGTGACCTTTCCCCCACATTAACCTAAACTATAAACACTCCTGTGTATTGAAATGGCTCAGAATAACCCAATTGTCCACTCTTGCATAAAATATTCAACGGAAATTTCACAGTGGGGGTAATGCTACCACACAGGGAGGGCAGGGGCTACCGCAGCAGATATTCACAAAATGACACAGAAAGCTCCGCCAGCATTCATAGGTTAACCATGGGTGACCATGTCCTTGCTAGTTCCAGAGTCTGGAACAATCAAAAGGGTCAAATCAACATTAGCGGTCTACAGCCGAGAGTCCGAGTAAGCACTGAATATTGATTTGTTCTGTAGAGTGAACAGGACCCTTGTGTAAATCAAAGAGTTCATGACATGATCAGTCATCTTGACTTATTACTGCTATTACACATTTTGTGACCTAGATGACAAGTTCCTCAATCCCCAGAAGGAAAATGGGGTAGGAATTTTTTTTCTTCAAATAAATAGAGACTTACTCCACCCGACACCTGCTCACTACGTACCCTTTTCCTTGTAGTCTGTTTCTCAAGGCTACCCTCATAGACCCGTGTACTACTGTAGGGTGTAAACAGATGTCTCATCCATGCTGGAAAAAAACAAGCCTGTTTACACCAGGTTAAGAGACATGCTACTAAAGCTGTTCTTTCAAGTGCTACTAGCATGATCTTGTTGCTTGCTGTTCAACACAGTGCATTAAGTTCATACAAGCACTTTTTTTGTTACCAGGATTGTGTGAGTGTGTTTACGCGCAAGATCTCGGGCGAGTTGGTGCAGTACTGCCGGTCCGAACGTGTTGGTTTAGTCCTGAATTACAGCAAAGTCAAGTCAACAAAGTCAAGTCAACACAAGCTTTAAACGACACTAATGGTCTACCAGAAGCAGCTTGATTTTTTTTCTCACCCCAACATAACTTTTGTTCTTTTTAAACCTGCTCTTTGGGATTGAGAATCCAGCTGAAAATATGCCAAACAGTGTCAGATTTGCCTGTGGCAAATTTATTAAACCCCTAGTTCATCCAAGGCATGTTTGCCAAGGTGTCATTTTTGATTCTTTAATCTTGCACTGGGGTTGTGTGTAATAAAAGTCGGTCACCCTGGAAAAAAAGACGAAGAAAAAGCAAAGCTTATTAACTACATTTCGTGTAATTGTGTAAATTTCCGTTTGTGGACAAACTACACCTGGAGTGTTCAGTTTCTCTGATCAATTCATGAAAACAAGGACAATAATTAACTCTTAAGAGGTGTTAAACGTGTAAAAAGCCAGGAAAATTGACAAAATCTGTAAAAACTACTTTTATTCACTGATGATCTATTCATGACCACGTGGTCCAGTGCATCTCTGTGTGGGTGTGAGCGCGCGCCAGCGTGTGTAAGGGTGCGGGAGAGATACACCCTGCAACGCACCACACCACACCGTCCATCTACACGCACTTGCATGCATTTTAGTTTCTCCAAACAAAATACATCTGCATTCATTCCGCAAGATTTCTTTTGAGGCCGCTCCAATTCCCGCGTGCTCGCAGGAAGAGATTCACGCGCAGCACTCAAACACCTGCTCGCGCTCTCTCTCACACATACTCTCTCACACACACACTTACAGACTCCTTCATACACTCACCAAGGGCTTTCATGTACTCATCGAAATTCTTGCTCTCCTTAAGGTTCCACGTGCCGACGAAAGCGTCTGCCATATTTTACACTAGAGCGCACAATCGGTGAGAGACGGAGGGAGAATGAACGAATGAGCAATGAAGGCACGCAGAAAGATGGAAGAGGCTGACGAGCTGCTTAAGCTCCTGTAATCTTACTGGCCGATATATACCGGATGTTCATGACGTCAGAGCACAGCCTGAGAAAAGGGAGGAGTGATGGAGGAGCGAATGCAAAAGAGAAAAAACAGAGAGAGAGAGAGAGAGAGAGAGAGACACACA
>JAOUWY010000047.1:12095218-12105913 GCA_025728095.1 Prietella phreatophila | reverse complement strand
ATTTTTTTGTTGTTATTCTGTCTCTCACTGTTCAAATAAACCTACCATTAAAATTATAGACCGATCATTTCTTTGTCTGTGGGCAAACGTACAAAATCAGCAGGGGATCGAATACTTATTTCCCTCACTGTAAATGAAACCTTTTAGGTGTACTCATGTTCAACGCATGTGAATCAAAGAGGTCTTTGGCTGAATATGCTTTATGATGACGTCACATGACGCATCTCGGCCCAAATCTGCGGAAAATCTGCTGTACTTTTGAAAAATTGCAAGCTCCTCCAAATATTGCTTGAGTTTGCTTGATTCTCCATCCCTCCATCTTCTACCGCTTACTCCTTTTCAGCATCACAGGGAACATGGAACCTATCGCAGGGAGCATCGGGCACAAGGCGGAGTACACCCTGGACAGGGTGCCAGTTTGCTTGATTCTGCCATTGAAAAATCCTGAAGGGACTGTATTTTTTTAGGACAATGTGGTCATGAAGATCACCATATGATGATCTTCATCAAGATGAACTAATTTCAAAGTTGTCTAATTGATCATTGGTCATTTGAATTGCATGGTTTTAACCTAAAGAATAAACAATTATAAATGACGTCAACTTGAATGCAACCACAATTTTAATGTAACTAAGGGAAAAAATGCTTTCAATATGCTGCAAAATGTTTCGAATTTTAACAGCGTAACAGGTTTGGGTTCAGGTTTGGAAATAAAAACCTCTCCTGACTATAACACAAACATTTTACACAGTATTTTGTGTCATATGTGTAATATTAAACGTTTTATGTTATGACAATTGTTTAACATTGGAAGGGATCTCTGACTGGGGAGGGGGGGTAGTTGAAAACCCCTGCTTTAGAAAAGCATCTCGTTGTCAAGTTATTTTCGTGAATAGACAGAAGGGTTCCAGACGCTGCCATTTTGTCGCATACATCTCTGTTTCTGGTCTGTGGTCACCTTACTGAAGCTGACCTGCAGGAGGCCGCTGCGCATGCGCGAACAAGTCCTCTTTAAAATACCCCCACTACAGTGTAGCTGTAATATTGACAGTCATCTGGTGAAACACGGGTTTGTGCCGCAGCCAATCGGAGAGGACGCGAAGGACTGGCAGACACCAACCATGACACCTATGGGCAAAACACTCAGTAAACAACTATTAACCGGACACGGGATTGGCTAGTGGTGCCTCCCGGTTTGTGTAAACGCAGCTCTGATTGGTGGAATCAAGACGGGACGAGGAGAGGGAGGCGCTGGAGGGGAGGGGGTGACAGGAAAAAAAAACAAAGATGGCAGTGTAGACCTAGGGACGAACTATCGAAAAGACGACAGCGAAAAGAGCAGGTTTTAGGCTTTCAGGTGAGACCGGAGTGTGTGTGAGAGTGTGTGTACTGTGCACACTCCGGAAGGCGGAGAGGACGCGGTTAACCCGGGCAGCTCGCACTGCCCAGTCTCCAGCTGGCGAGCAGCAACAACAAGACCTGCGCTGTGGATGCAGGGGGAAAGCAGGGGGACAGCACGCTACTAAACCTTCTCGCATATTCATACCCACTGGGAAGTGAAGTAAGCCATCACATCTGCACTTCACAGCCATACATACAGTCTGTGGTGTTCACTTTCCTCTGAACTGGGTCCACTTTGTGTCAGGGACTCACATATGAATCGGAGCTCATTATTACGGACGAGTTTCTACAGAGTCGGGCGCGTTGTCAGCTGCTCGGCACGTCCACATTTCCACAGTAAATAATAACAATAATAAAAACAACAACATTAATAATAACAATCCTGCGTGTTTGGGTCGGACGCGGATGTCTTCGATGGAAGAGCGAGGCGAGGTGGCGGCCGTTCCAGGCTCATCCTCAGCCGGCGTGGGTGTCGGGCCGGAGGCCGTGGCTGCAGGTGCGGGTTTATCCGGGATTCAGGAAGAATCGGGCATGCGGAGAGAGGGTGCCATTTCCGGTTCTGGTCCAGAGACAGACCCGGACGCACCGCCCAAAAAGCGCGTGAGGCTGCAGGAGGGTGAAGCGGGTAAGCTCGAGGAGCGCCTCTACTCCGTCCTGTGCTGCACCGTGTGCCTGGACTTACCCAAAGCCTCTGTTTACCAGGTGATTACTCACACAGATACACCATTATTATTGTTATTATTATTGTTGTTCTAATTATTATGATTACATGCTCATATTATATTCGCAGATGTGCATTTCGGGACATAAGCCAGACACAGTAATACACAATACAGGCAACCAGGGACACCAGGAGGAATTTTGGGGCCTATAACAGGTTATTGCACTGGGCTCTCTGCCAAGGACAGTTTTCATTCTCCTGGACAGTTTTCCTTTGATAGGGTCCTCTTGGGCCTCTTGTCTACTCAGGGCCCTTGAAATCATTGTCTCCTTTATGAGACATTACCTCAAACCAAAATAAACGAAGCTTTGCATAGCCTGTTTTTGAACTACACCGATCACCCAAATCCATAACGGTTGCTTTTTTAGCATTAGCTGTACATTAGATGTATAATAGTTGTTGATAGGAGTCAGGAAAGGAACGGTGGTTTAGTGTGACCTTTAGGGTAGTCTGACCTGTTGATGTCTTTCAAAGACAGACAGACAGACAGACAGACACATGCACACAATACTTTGTTTGTTTGTTCATGTAGTTTGGTGTTTTCTTTGATTTTCCTATCTGAGGATGTGTAACTGGGGCCGGCTTGCCAGGTCAGGGTGACTAAAAAGACCCAGTGGCCGTGAAAACCTATCTCAAAAACTATTCAGTTTCAAAACTCATAACCCTGGGAATAGCTTTTAGTGTCCATCCTGTCAGTCGTTGCGAGGTGTATTATAATATTCAAATTATAATACAGTTATAATAAGTCAGAATGAAATGTTATATTTCTTTTTATAATTTCACAAATACTATCATGTTCATATTGTCAGGAAGTAACACCGACTAGGAATAAGCGTACACAAGACTACTGAGAAATTTTGAGATTTAGGTTTAGGAATGTGAATTCATTTACGTCCGAAAACGCTGGGGGAAAAAATCATCACGTGACTGCAGTTTACATGTAGACCAATCGAGTAGGAAAATCGAGAACCTGACTGCAGCACTGTTGTGACCTGACCAGCTGTTCAGCCCAGGGGTAAACATGGCAATTCAGCGTCACATGATCCCCTTAAGCCAATCAGCGATGATGTCTTAAGTACCCCTCCCCCAAGAATGTTCCTCCTGTATTCCTTTAAATTAGGACATTCTTAAAAAAACTGCTCATTAACACAGGCGTTAAACACTTTAAACATTACTGCACACTTACTAACGCCACAGCGGTTCTTTCTTCCTAGCAACTGATGTCAGTGATCCACTTTACGACACCGTTGAGCTCTGAGAGGCCCAAATCTTCAAAATGCAATATTTGTTTAAAAAACTCAAGTGTGCTTTTATTCTGGATAAACTATGTGCAAGAATACATCATATCACAATGTTTGTGATGGTAGAATTATTAAACACAAAAAAACCTCCTTTGTATTTTAGAACGATTTTATTATCTGTCCAAGAAACTGTTTCAGATAGATAGATAGATAGATAGATACTTTATTGATCCCCAAGGGGAAATTCAGGAATTCATCAACACTTCTTATCTTTTTCAAAATGAAACAGATGTTTAATAACAGAGGAATTTGTAGATTGTTTGTGTTTAGAAAAAAGCAACACTGGAGTTGTCATTTTTCACAGTATCCCCTTTAAATTATTTTCACAGTATTCCCTCTAGTTTATCTACTCAGATTAACTAAGATGTAGGTTTTTTGGTAATATTATTTTCAAAATAAAAGCATAAAACCTATTTTATTGTTCATAAGTCTTAAAAAAAGAATAATACTTCTGTGAAAATCTGCAGTGTCCTAGAAATTTAAGTGTTTAAATTTTTAAAAAATACCCTTTAATCACTGACCCTTTTTAATATTTGAACATTGATAGGATAAATCAGTTAATTGTCCTTGTATCGTTCATCACAAATCCACTAAACAATCCACTCAGCTCTTAACAAATCACTCTTAGATACTGTTGAGAAAAGTAAAATAAGATGATCATGATAAATTCGATCCCGTTTGCACCTTGTGAAGGATATTAGCTATAGTCAAGGACATGTCTATAGTGAGACGATATCAACAATGCAGAGGTTACTTTAAATACATCCAAAAATTAAAATCAATGCTATTTTGGTCAATTTTGTGTTACTAACAGTGACCATTTAATTACTTTTTTATTAATTAACACAATTTGTTTGATTAATTTAACAGTCATGCATATTTTGTAATTCATTGCAGCAATACTTGTACCTTAATGTAAACTTTAGTTTTGGCTAGTCCAGACAACCTCGCTTTCGGGTACAACAAATTACATCTCTAATCCACGCTGTAGGCTGTTAGGCTCCGAAGCATGATGAGCAAGCTTACTAGTTAGGACCTAATATAAGGTCTTATATTCAGTAACTATCTTAGTTAATGTTTATCTACCTGTATATAGCCTAAAAAGCTGAGCTGTTGGTAATTTGAAGAACTGCTATTTGAAAATCACAAACTCTACAAGGAGATCTAAATGATTGACGTTGTGCAAGCTGAGCTCCAGTTCCCCTAGCTTCTTTGGTGTTGGAAGTTGTCATCTTGTTTCATCGTTTCTTCCTGTTCTTATTTACTGTTACTTATGAATTCCTGTCGTCATATCTCACAGACATGTTAAGAAGATTAGGTGGCTTTATTGGGGTTTCTTGAGAACTTGATGCATGGTGCCCACTAAAGGTTTTACTGTTATTCTGGCATTATTTACCAACTTTCTGTGACCTATAAGAAATCAGCCTTCAAGGGCCGCCTCAGGCAGTTTCCACAATGGATTTATGACAGTTCTGTCAATTCTGACAAATCCGATTTTAAGTTTGGGTACTGATTAAGATCAAAGAAGCCATACCTTTTCAGCTTTCATGTACAGTCATGTAGCCTCTGCAAAATAGTTAAACAACAAAATATACCAATAGTTTTTACTTATCAGAACTGAGACTATTGGATGCGCTGTTTGCAGTCTTTTGATTAAAGTGTGTTTTTGTGTCAGTGTACAAACGGGCACCTGATGTGTGCTGGCTGCTTCATCCATCTGCTGGCGGACGCACGGCTAAAGGAAGAGCAGGCCACGTGCCCGAACTGCCGCTGTGAGATCAGCAAGAGCCTGTGCTGCAGGAACTTGGCTGTAGAGAAAGCTGTAAGCGAACTTCCCTCGGACTGCAGCTACTGCCTCAAACAGTTCCCCCGCTCCAGCCTGGACCACCACCAGTCAGAAGAGTGCCAGGACAGGTACATCCTCACTCAACTGAGAAACACGCATCAGCACCCCACCAAGTCCTTCTCTAATTACAATGTCTCTGAATCATGTTGTTAGTGTGAAATCTCTGATTTCTGCTTATGGACTTTGGTAGGCTTACGCAATGTAAATACAAGAGGATCGGCTGTCCATGGCAGGGGCCATTCCATGAGCTCACTGCCCACGAGGTTGACTGCTGCCACCCATCTAAGACTGGCATCGAACTGATGGGCATCCTGGATGAGATGGATCAGAGCCATCGCCGAGAGCTGCAGCTCTATAACAGCATCTTCAGCCTGCTCAGCTTCGAGAAGATCGGCTTCACAGGTACACATGTATAGACACAGCACACAGAGTTATAGCAGTTACAGCAAAGCATGCAATTATAAGGACATCATTTTTATCATTAGAACATCTGATATCATTAGTATTTTTTAATGTTGTTTATAGGACAGCGCTGTTTGATTGGCCAGAAGCTGTTGATTAAGTTTCTATAACAGCACAGCTCTGACTGTAGTGTAAGTTGTAATTCAAATCATAGTTTTATATCAATGTGCTTGTTTTAAAATGTTATCATTGTTTATAGTAATAACTCGTTCACAGGAACCTGTATGGTGGACATTTAATAATAAATGGATTTTTAAAAAACAGTGTATAGTGGTTGATTAAGGTTTCTGCAAGGACGTTGTGCTGTGGCTCAGGTGGTAAAGCGGGTTGTCAACTAATCGTAGGGTTGGCGGTTCGATTCCTGGCCCACGTGCCTCCACTTGACAAAGTGATCTTGGGCAAGACACTGAACCCCATGGCAGCCTAGCACCTTGCAAGTGTGTGTGGATGGGTGAATGAGAAATGGTGTAAAGCACTTTGTAGAACCGCTATGTTTAAAAAGGTGCTATATAAGTGCACACCATTTAACATTTCTGGACACATCTTCAGTGTCAGCGTTTCAGGACTGCTTTCATGTTTCTCTGTAATGTGACAAGCTGTTTTTTTGTCTTATTAACTTGGACAGAAAAAGAGAGGCACTGAGGGAACGAATGTTTATGTACTGTAGCATACAGTGCTGTGAGAAAGTATTTGCTTTCTTCTTTTTTGTGTGTATCTCATACTAAATAGTTTTAGATCTTCAAATGAAATACAACACGAAACAAAGGCAACCTGAGTAAAGACACATTTATTTGTTTGTTTGTTTATTTATTTTCAAGCATGAAGTGCCTGTTTAAATTCTTGCCAATTGGTTAAAGTCAGGACTTTCACTAGGCCACTCCAAAGCTTTAATTTTGCTGGGTTTTTTTAGCCATTCGGAGGTGGACTTACTCCTATTCTTTGGATCACTGTCTTGCTGCATAATCCATTTTCGCTTGAGTTTCAACTTGGACCCAACATTCTCCTTTAGGATTTTCTGGTAGAGAGCAGAATTCATGTTACCAAGTTGCCCAAGCATCCCCACACCATCACACTTCCACCACCATTCTTGACTGTAGGTATGATGATCTTTTTGTGAAATTCTATGTTTGGTTTATGCCAGATGTAACGGGACCCCTGTCTTCCAAACAGTTCCACTTTGGACTCATCAGTTCACAGAACATTCTCCTAAAAGGTTTGAGGATCATTGAGGTGTGTTTTGGCAAAACTCAGATGAGCCTTAATGTTCTTCTGTGTTAGCTCAGTTTTCACCTCGCCACTCTTCCATGGATGCCATTTTGCCCAGAGTCTTTCTGATAGTGGAGTCATGACCAGTGACCTTTATTGATGCAGAGAGGTCTGTAGCTCCTTTCATGATGTCCTTGGCCCTTTTTTGACTTTGCTAGATGAGTCATTGCTGTGCTCTTGGAGGACTTTTAGAAGGTCATCTACTTCTGGGAAGGATCACTACTGTGGTGAGTTCTTCTATTTGGAGATAATGGCTCTCACTGTGATTGTTTGGAGTCCCAGAGCCTTTGAAATAGTTTTGTAACTTTTCCCAGACTCACCTTCTTCCTCATTTCTGGAATTTCTTTCAACTTTGGCATAGTGTGTTACTGGGTAAGACATTTTAACCAACTTCATACTGTTGAAAAGGTTCTACTTAATTATATTTAATTGATTGGATTGAACAGGCTTCGCAGTAATCAGGTGTGGTTGCGTCTAGTCCAGCTGAACCTCATTGTAAATGCAGTTTCATAGATTTGGGGAATTAGTAACTATGGGGGAAAATACATTTTCACACATGATCAGTTGATATTGGATAACTTTTTTGCTTTAGTAAATAACAATGTTTAAATATTGTTTTGTCAGATTGCCTTTGTTTTGTCTTAGATTTAGTTTTAATTTCTGAAACAGTTATATTATGCGCTGTAAGTAATAACTAACTTGTTTTGCAGATGTTCCAACATTAAATTTAACTATAAACGTTTATAACCATGTTGTTCATTGATTCAAAAATGGCTGGGAGCACGGTGGCTTAATGGTTAGCAATTTCACCTTGTACCTTCAGGGTTGAGGGTTTGATTCCCACCTCTGCCCTGTGTGCATGGAGTTTGCATGTTCTCCTCGTGCTTTGGGGGTTTCCTCCCGCAGCCCAAAGTCATGCATTGTAGGCTGACTGGCATTTCCAAATTGTCTAAATTGACAATCCATTGTGATGGGTTGGCACCCTGTCCAGGGTGTGCCCCGAGTTCCCTGGGACAGACTTCCCGCAACCCTGTGTAGGATAAGTGATACAGAAAATGGATGGATGGATGGCAAATTGCCGTGGTATAAGAGGACTAAAATATGTCAGAATGTGCTGTTATTAAAAAAAATATTAATATTATGGTGGTAACAGCAACTCTGCTTCACGTCGGGCCACATTACTCCTCCATCCCTCCTTGTAAAGCTACATACCCTTTATAGGTTACCTAGTAACTGTTTAGGGCAGGAAAAATGCGAAGGAGTGGCATGACAGTGACCGTTTTTCTACTATGTGTTTGAAAAGATAGGATTATTACAGGTATAAATACACTATTCAACATTACATACTGCACCTTTAATTACATAATGTTTTGAGATTATCAACCTAGCCTGAACAAAGCTGAAAAATAACATTTCAGAAAGCTCATTTATAAGAGCATCAGATACACACCTTATAAGCATAATAATACTGAATACTGAAAGTTCCCCCCTTCACTTTGTCTGAGTGTAGAGGTGCAGTTTCGGCCGTACCGCACAGACGACTTCATTACCCGGCTGTACTACGAGACGCCGCGCTTCACCGTGCTCAACCAGACATGGGTGCTGAAGGCACGTGTCAACGACTCAGAGCGCAACCCCAATCTTTCCTGTAAGCGCACACTCTCCTTCCAGCTGATCCTGAAGAGCAAAGTAAACTCAACGCTGGAGTGTTCCTTCCTGCTGCTCAAGGGCCCATACGACGATGTGAAGATCAAACCTGTCATCCAGCACCACGTCTTCTCCAATGACGCCAACGAGACGGAGTACGCGCCGCTGCCCATCAGCGACAGCGTTGAGTGCAACAAGCTGCTGGCTGCCAAAAACATCAACCTGCGCCTCTTTATCTTTCAGATCCAGAAATAGGTGGAGAACCGAGGAGTGGATGAAGTGAAGGGAGGCAGGGAAGGAGAGGAAGGGTGAAGAAGTGAACCTGAACCACACATACCTCGACAAGAACAAGGATGAGAGAGCAAGCTATTTAGAGATGGGCCTATACAACCTGCAGTCGCCTGTGTTTGTTTGTGTGTGCCTGTATGTGGTCAGTGGGAATGTTTTCTGATCCTATATGGTCCAAAATGAGTGTCTGTTCATCAACAATCTGACCATTACTGATCCGTCGCTAGTTTTAAAAAAAACAAACAGGACAGTCCTGATTGGACACCACCTTCATATTGTACGTGTGGGAGTGTGTGCATGCATGTAAGTATGAATGAGTGCGAATGCGCAAGATAACCTAATTGAAGCACTACAGACAAGTCGACTATCTCAGCATGTGTGTGTGTGTGTGTAGATTCACTTGTGACTGTGAGACAGACAGGCTTGTTGGAGACATAATCCAGGAAGCACTGGACTGATGTTTTTAAACAGCCTGCAGTTTAGGCAGTGTTACTTAAGACATCCTGTGGTACTGTACATGTGTGTGTCCATACAGTGGTTCTCTCCTGCTCAGAACCCTCCTCTCAAGGCTTACACGCGCACATACACACACACACACACACACACACACACACAAAATCTGAGCAGAAAATAGGCTGCAACTGCTTTAAATGTATTTTTGTAAGTGAAGGGAGACATTTTACTTGAGGTGCAGCAGGTCAGGCAGCCTGAACAAAATGGCTGCTGACCTCTGAACGCAGAAGAGTGGAGTTTGCATGTTTTTAGTTTCTTCTCGGTGTGTTCTTAGGAGCACAAATGTTTATCCCAGTAGCATTATAGTCTTGTAAACTAACTTAAGTTTGATATTTTTAACACAATTATTATTTAAGGACCTGTGAAACTTAGCTTTATATCTTATTTAGAGTTTGATTTGTCATATTTTCCTCTCTTACTTCTCGTACACAGTCACACATCCCTGAACGGCCCATTAATGGCACCAGCTAATCCATCGTTATTACTTTATTTTAACCCAAATGCATTACAGTCAGCAACAAAGAATCTACTCACTATAGAAACTTCTCCCTTCTCCCTACCTATACCCACACACATCAGAGAGCCAGACAGGGTCTAATCACATCCCTGTGGGGTTGAACTCAACCGATCCGTTTTAACATACTTGAATTCTTGCAGGGGGGAGAAAGCGTGAAGCTGATCTAGACGGTGTGTTCGATATCGAAGAGTCTAGTTTGAACCTGTTTCTGTATTGAAAAAGCTTTTAATTCTCACATTACACTCTGCCTGTATTTGTGCCTTTCTATTAAAGCTCATCGAAACTAAACGTCTGTGCACTGATTTGGTCAGACAGTAATGGACTAAACTTATATTCCACTTACATTAACATTCTACCAATCGTAAAAAAAATTTTTTAAAAAGCATGAATCCACTTGTAAATGTGTGAGAGAGTAGAAGCTGAAGAATAACAGATCATAGCTGCATTCACATTGAGTACACAGTCAATGAATTTTTGAACTGTAATCATGTTTTTATAAAATATAAAGGCAAGGCATATTTCTGAAATCATAAACTACTAGGTTTGAAGAACCATGTGATGGACTGCCATCCCATTCGGGGTCTATATCCTGTCTCTGTCTCATTCCCAGTGTTCCCAGGATGAATGAAGAAATTAAATGGACATGACAGGGTTGAACAGGTGAACCATACACCAGGATTATCATGTTCACAATTTCCACATAACAATCAGCAAGTAACTAAACCACATCCTA
>JAOUWY010000047.1:12047045-12061615 GCA_025728095.1 Prietella phreatophila | reverse complement strand
CAGTGTTGTCACATGAAAAGATATCATCAAATATTTACAAAAATGTGAGGGGTGTACTCACTTTTGTGAGATACTGTGTGTTATAAATGGCAGTTCAATATGAAACTGCATTCTTTGTGCCCTTTTTAATGAGAACTGAACAATCATTAGACAACAATAGGACTGGTTCCATTAGGTTATTGACAATAGCTTGGATTTGTTGCATCATAAAGGAGCTAAATTACATTGGGGAAAAATATATATATAGTCAGCTCATTTCTTAGTGTGATGTAAGGTCAGGAAAGAAATGATTGGGCAGTCATTTACTTACCTGCAAACTTCTGGCTGAGCGGTACTTGAATGGCAGTTGCCTTGACGAGTGTTGCTTTGCCAATATGTTCCAGGTCTTTGACCTCAGGCACACGATCGTGGTAGATGAAGTCATTGTCTTTCTTAGCAGCTGTGAGAGCACGGCTGATCTTATCAGCGAGATCCTTAACGTTCACATACTCATCGTAGCGTGTGGCTACAGTCTTAACCAGCTCTGTGGCATGCTGCACAAATGAATGAATGAATGAATGAATAAATAAATAAATTAGGCCAAGTTCAAAATCAAGACAAATACTATATTTGATAAGCTAGCCCATGTAGCCATCAATGCTTAATAACTTCCATTTCCCCCCCACAGCACACACCTGAAGACGTGCAATCTCCTCGCCAAAACGTTTCTTCTGTTTGGCCAGAGCTGACTGATGGAGCTCTGCGGTGGCTTGCATCATGCAGTGCTTGGCAGCCAAGACTGGAAGCACTTCCTGGAAATAAAAATACTGACCAGGGAGAGGCAACCAGAAACACCACAGCAAACACGAACAAACACCACGAGCATCCACAAACGAGCACAGACACACAGCACAGGGCGCAGAAAGAGAGAACAGAAAAGCAAATCAGCACGCAACCTTCAGCAAACATCAACCAAACCTTCACACAGCGCTCATGCAGCGTTCACACCCACAGATCAGTGGGAGGAAAGACAAAGGCAGAAACTAATATTCTTACACCGTGTGTGTATCTTATAGAACAACTAATGGCCATTAGAGACATGCACCCACTGTGGCTGCATGCAGGGTGTGTGAATATTTGAATGACATCTACATTATATATTCTCCATAACCCCTAGTGGTTAGATCTGGAATAGCAGATGACTGGGCATACCTTGGGTAGGTTCTCTTTGTACTGGCACTGCTTGAAAGCATCACCATAGAAGTCTGCAGTCTGATTGGCTAGCTTAGCAATGATGCCATCTTTCATCTTGTCTGTAGAACAAGTCAAAGAAGCCAAATTAATACTAAACCTATAGATCAGTGTAATGTTAATTCACTTATTTAGCCAATTAAGTGCATGTATTCTATAGGTTAACACGACTTAAATGAAACGGCTCTTAAACCACAATGTAGGGGACAGAAAAGCAGATATTGACATTTATTATGATTAATAAAAATTTTGCATTTAACAAGTACTTCATACACTCACCGCCCACTTCAATAGAAACACCTCTACGCCTGCACATTCATGCAGTTTTCTAATCAGTTTTCTAAATCATGTGGCACAATGCATAAAATCATGCAAATACAGGTCCTTCACTTAATGTTCACGTCAAACATCAGAATGGGGAAAAACATGATCATTGTCATTTTAACTGTAGCATGGTTGCTGGTACCAGATGGGCTGGTTTGAGTATTTCAGAAGCTGCACATTTATATGCACATTTCAGTATGTAAACAAAACAATGCCAAAACCAATAAGAAAAAACAAACCGTCTAGCAGATGATGACAGCTTCAGTCAGTGAAGCAGAGAGTGGATTGGGAAGTCAGACAGTCAACTTTTTTCTTTATTTTGAGGTTTGATACTTGACCAGTATCTGCATGATTTGCATTGCTCTGCTGCCACATGATTGGCCGATTAAATAACTGCATGAATATGCAGATGTTCCCAATAAAGTGGATGGTGGATGTCTCCATCACTTTATCTGGAAAAGCGAACACTTGCAAATGCTCGATTTGTCTTAAAACAGATTTGTTCACACTTTTCACAATTTGCAAAATATACCGTACTTTCTTTAAAAAAAAACAAAAAAAAAACAACAACAACAAAAAAAAACTCCTGCATATCTTCACCATTTCTTTAGAAACAATAGAACTGGATCCCTGAATCTTCCGATTTCTGTTTGAGAGTCATCTTGCCATATTCAGCTGTGTGCTTTTAATGTCTTTGTGAACTAAATTGTACTGTATAATAACTGCGACAGCTCCTTTAAAATAAAATGTAAAAAATAATAATTAATAAAAAAAACCCACAAAAAAACCAAGGTTTGAAACGGTTTTCATTTGTATCTTTGTAAGTAACTACACTGTATAATATTGAAGAAAAGACACAGAATAAATGTTAGGTGTCAGTGCTGTTGTGCAATTATAAAATAATGTGTAACTGGCTATTATGGGATTTTCAGTAAAACGAATACAGCTTTACTATGTTCGGGTCATGAGTGTAGCCTATATGGGCAATATAAATGTTATTTTCCATAAGAACACACCTTGAGTCTGAACACTGTGAACTTGATCACTATTATTACAGCCTATGAACCAAAAACTGTCAGGTTGTATTTTTCTAGCTTTAAACCACCTTTAATACCTGTGTGTAAAATGGACATGCGTGATGTATTTCCCATACTGAGAGGTTACATCCCAGTTACATACCAGCGGTGGCTTTGATGACGAAGACCTCTTGTGCTTGGCTGAGCATGATCTGACTGAGCATTCCCACTGTCTCTGGAGAAATATCCATAGTAGGCTCCCGATTAAGAGCAGACAGCACTGTGTCCTTTATGTGTGCAAATGCACCGCTCGCCAACTAAAAACAGAGATGACAGTGTTACAGATACAAAAGACTTTTGTTCAAGTTCACTTTAAATATTCAAGAAGTGGATAATGGTTGATCTGCTGGCTTTGGGTCTAAACGGAAACACTCACCTGGTAGAACTTGGCAGCTGTCTTCAACCCCTCGTCATTGTCCAGGTTCTGCTCTGAGGCAATCTGACTTGAGAGTGCCCCAATGTTAAACAACACACAGGTTTTTTCATAGCCCACACTCGCCAATGCTGAAAAACACAAACCAAACAGGTCAAAATTGCACGGGTAGCACTTGTTCTGTAATTAAGGACATTATTTATGTCACGGTGTTTACTATATTCATTTCTATTATTGCATTTGAGTCTGTATGAGATAGTAAGACTTACCAAGTTTAACTGAGCCTCCAAATAGAGATCCTTTATCAAAAGCATCTTTCCATGTGAATGTAAGACACAGCTGAAACACAAATGACACTCAGTATATATGCAGACTAAGTGTAATTCATTTTAACATGCATGTGTTCGTGTAGACATGTATGTATGCATGTATAAAAGTTACCTCTGGGAAAGGAAATTTAGGCTCAACTGAACATAGCTGATCATAGTATCTGTAGAGGGAAGAAAAAAAAAGCATGAAATAACCTAAACAATAAATATTCTTCTTAATGTTAGAATGGACAAATGATTATAACTATAAATAATGTACAATTGCTTGGTCCCATTTATTCCCGATTGCAGTGTAGTTTATAAAATGGAACAGCAGCTATTTTTAATCAAGACAACAAACTGCAACTTCGGAGGCTAAAATCTGAGTCTGTTCATCCCAAATTGCATACTTATGCACTATTCTTACACCATTTTGTAGTATAAATGGTGCACGAAGTGTATTCACTCCAAAAATTCAAAGAAGAAGAAGTGCACTTCAAGTACTTGGATGAGGATTTATTCAAGCAAAAAAAAACACAACAAGTGTGGAATGTTGGAGACATGCACTCAATGGTTGCAGCTTTGCTTACGTAGCGGAGGAGGGCGGGACTACCAGGTGCTGACGCTGGCTCAAATTTGCTCAAAATAAATTTAAAAAATGGGAGTGAAAATATGAGTAAATACAAAATCCACACTAAATCAAGGAGTAATTACTACATTTTGCCTTTGTGGGGCACTATGCTCCTTAAATGTTTACAAAGCCAGCAGCCATAACCACAAATTACTATGTTGATTTTGGATCATGCGGACAAAATTCACCTGTGAAGACGCAAATTACGCTCATTATTAGTGTCAAAAATGAAAGCTACAAATAATTATGTACTTAAAACAAATTTGAGGCAAAAATCTACACCCATGTCTTCAACGTACTCTAATTTGCCTACATTAAATCGAACACGTTATCTGCCTGATCTCGACTTGCTCCAGATGGCATGTGTTTATGCTAATTTTACAAACTGACAGTCTGATCTTTTACCTTCTTTCCGAATTTACTTTATAAGGTTTCTACATAAAACTACTACACCACTGTAGTATATGCAGAACAGTGCATTTTCATTCTCAATAGCACTATTCAGACGGGACAAGTTTTCTAAATGTAGTTTGAGTTACACTTCTTATCACCCGACATCTTCAATTCCAAGTACCATGACGGAACTAACATCTCAGTGTTTATTACAGAGGTGCGAGTGTCTGTTTTGTACACCTGGGTATTGCAGAAGATCACATGCTCCGGATGCAGGCATTGTGTGCACAAGTACTTTTAAAACGTAAAAAGTACAATTTCTTAGTTTATTATTTTAATTTCTTAAAATGTAGTAATAAAAAAAAAAAAAAAAAAAACTTACTAAACTAAACTTCACATGATTTTATAGAACTGGCTGCTTATAATAATCACCTGACACTGATATTACAGTGGCCAGTCTTAACAATTACGTGATTTGGCTCTTCTTGTTGATTTTATTTTTTGTTTCTTCACCGAGTAGCAAAAACATGTACACAAGAGCTTCTACGGTAGTTCATGTTGGTCAAAACGCATTATCTGCGATCACAAACATACGCATTCGGACAGGATCAGCTTTCTCAGAGGATCACTGCATTAGCTGAAAAACAGTAAGTAATTTGCTGAGGACTTTTTACAGCGGCTGCATGAGAAAAACACAGACTGGGCAGAGGATTAAAATCATGAAGTATGTCCGGGAAACATGAATTTCTCTAGTCCCGTCCAAATAATGCTAATAACACATTGAGGAAACCAGAAATACACGACTCTCTAAACGGAACTTGGGCTTAAACAATCAGCAACACAAAAGCTTGCCGCTCCGGCTCATGTCACCGTGAGTCATTCGAAACCTTCTGATGTAATGTTAATAATGCATATAAGCTGATGTATGCTGATTCATTTGGTGAGGCATGCTGCCAAGCTTGTTGCCAAGATAGGAAAATTCCCCGCTCTGCTGCTACATGACTCTGTGTCCTGGGTTTCCACTGAAGGCATGTTCAAGAAAATCCTCCTAATATAAACATAATACACCCTTTTTTTGGTGTACGTGATAATACACCCATTATTAATCTCAGTCTAGAACGAGGGCAGGAAACGAAACGACCAGTCATTACAGTGACACGCAGCTTATTCACAGTCCGAATGGGAGAGAAGAGCTGGGAATTAATGGTGTGCTGTGGATTTATTCAACTGCAGAAAATATAACGTATGCAGGGAAGAACAGCAAAGCAGTCAGACAAGTTGGGAATCATGATACACACATTTGTGATGAGTCACTGCAGTGTTTTGTGTTTTTACAGCAACATGGGCAGTCACAACAATGCACATACAGTGTCTCTGGTGTAACATTACACTCTTATTATCCCCGTTTCAGACACTTTTCCTGTTCCGAGATGTAAATATCTTCTCTTTTATCCCCAGATTTCTATCACATTCAAATTAGCTAAAGCATAAAGTCTGAAGCACCTGTGGTTTTTTTTTTTGTTTGTTTGTTTGTTTAACAAATTCGGATCTCAGTTCCTATTTCCCAATCACGAAGCAATATTTAAATTACACCACATCTGAATTTTCCCTAAACATCCTACGAGTCTGGCTTAAATCACTACACCTTCTTCCTCTTTAAAACAAAAGGTGTTGAAACCAAAAGCACATCACACACTGAGCAGAAACAACAGATATAAAGCTCAGTCTACGCCTAAAGAAATGCATGCTTTCGAATCAGATAAGGTTTAATCAGACCTACTTATCTTCAAGTCTATTCAACACTAATGGCTTAACATGACATCATGCTCCCTGGCACAGAAAACAGGAAGTTCTCCGAGTTTATTACTGGAGCTGTGTAGATCTTTTCCCTGCCTAGGTGTCGCGCTCTTCCGGACTGCTACATTTTAGTCATCATCATCATCATCATCATCATCATCATAATACTACTACTACTACTACTACTACTACTACTAATAATAATACAGCTGTTTTCACTGTCTCCAGCTTTCATGTATGAATTAAGCTTCACCTTCACTTTAGGATGAACATCTGTACCCCGTGTTTATCTGGCTGTCTAAGCTAAACTCCTTGAAACTCAGCACGTGGAGAAGTTACAATTATCCAGCAGGCGGATTTTTATAGCTACTTGGCAATTAATCAAATAACGTTCTGCGCATGCGCGTCAGAACCAAACGTTAAAATAACAGAAAGCGGGTATAATGTGTGTGATTTTAACACACACACTTCCCCTGGTGCTAACTCTCTAACTACCTGAGCGGATAACTGCGACACTCAGGGTTTAGGTGTGGCGTTTATACACACACACACACACACACACACACACAAATAAGCTTTTTTTCCCCTACTATAAAATTTGACACGCTTTTAAAATCTCTACGCGTTAAGTTGTTTATGTAAATAAGCTAAGCGTTTTAGACAAAACTTTTTTTTTCCTTTTAAATAAAGTTGTGTCACAAACTCTTAGCCTACTTGTCATCATTTCCGTAATTAAGAGTCCAGCTGCAGTGGACAGAACTTACCGATAGGTGATGCTAGCTTGCGAGTTAATTAGCTTTCATAGCTAGTTTAGCTTGCTAACTAGGCAGCTAGCACAACTGGCAAAACGTAAACGCATCACTGATGCACAGAAACACGATTAATTGTTCATCACAGTACATATGTAACTTGTATGTAACTTGTAGCTAGAAGTTTCTACTTACTGTCTGACAAAGCGACCAAACCCGATAGCGGGCTAATACGCTACCGGGCATGCCCGTTTATCCGGATCATATTATTGTAGCTAGCAGCCATGAGGGAAGGTAGAAAGGACATTAATGACCTCTTGGAGCTTTTTTTGTGTTGTATGTGGACACGGATCAATATGTAGCTCGCTAGCATTAGCGCCACTCACCGCAGAAGGATCTCCAGCGAGCTCTCGTGTTTGTCCAGCGGCCTCCCCAACGCACTTTTGCGCAGTTTGTTTAACTCGTCCACGGCGCGGAGATACTCCGTCTGCTCCTCACCCGCCGGATAAGCAGTCGTGATGAATTTCGTCAGCGGTTTCACCAGGTCAACTTCTGAAGACTTCTTTAACGGGACAGAAATAAACGTCGCCATTTCGGCCCACAGGAGTGCGCTTTATGTAGAACTGAGAGCAGCAGAGACACAAAAACACCACGGCGCCTTTACTTCCTGAATCTGCGCGAGCTGTCAGATGACGTCTGAAATGCTTGTACGTTTGCGTGGTTGTTATGGTGAGCGTTAAACATGCGCAGCGTTTTCGCAGCCGAGGGAAACCAAGTTGTCGTTGTTTTTAAATGTGTCATTCCTCTATATAGCTTGCATACATCTGAAGGAAATATGTCGTTTCTCCAGGACCGTGGTGCAAGACCAGGCTTGGAAATGTAACAGCGTGACGCAATCAGCATGCACAAACTGGTAACTGTAATCCGGTAGTTACGGCAAAATACAAAGTAATCAGATTACAGGTACATTTTGTAACAAAAAAAAAAAGGAAAAATACTATCATGATTAAAACATTTTTTTTTCCATTTAAAACCAAATTAATCTTTTGACATATATTCTCTCTCGCCAGTCGTGGCTCACAACAACCTCCTGGTGCATGTGCAAATAAATTTGGAAAACGTTAATTTGGTAGAAATGAACACAAACTGTTCTCTGAAATGATTTCGTTAGCGTGACCACAGGGCCTCTTTTCCCCGGACACGTCCAGTTTTCAACTGGAATAAAGTTGGTCTGATTTTCGATGTTGGATATTCGATATTCGCGGATAAACGGAAATTAAGGGACCGTCTGTAAAGTTACATACGATATTTTTTAAACGTTTCTAACTTTAATAGCATTTGAAGAGAATCACTTACAGTGATATAACCAACTGTAAAGTGTTCATCTAGGTGTCAGGTATGAGAAACACCTTTTAGATTTTTTAAAAATCAAAATAAGTTATTAAATCATGTGTAAATTAGACATGAATTTCACTGCAGAATGGGCTCATACACAAAATATACCATTATTTAAAGCTCAATAGCATTTGAAGGGAATGATGTACAGTCACAAATTAGACATGTCCATTAGTCATTCCATTTAAATGCTTATATTTTGTGTATGGGCCCATTCTGCAGTGAAATTCATATCTAATTTACACATGATTTAATAGCATATTTTGATAAACATCAAAAATCTCAAAGGTGTTTCTCATACCTGACACCTAGATGAACACTTTCCAGTTGGTTTTGTGACTATAAGTTATTCCCTTCAAATGCTATTGAGCTTTAAATCATGGTATATTTTGTGTACGGGCCGATGCAGTAATAAAATACATGACAAAATTTATATATGATTGAATAGTTTATTTTTTATAAATATAAAGAAAATCTAAGAGGTGTGTCTCATAGCTGACACCTAGATGAACACTTTACAGTGGGTTATATGACTAAGTCATTCCATTTAAATGCTGTTGAAGTTAGAAACGTGTTTAACAATGTCGCATGTAACTTTAGAGACGGTCCCTTAATTTCTGCGAATATCAAACGTCCAACGTCAAGCCAACTTTATTCCAGTCTCTTTTCCCCGGACACGTCGTCTTTTCCCGGACTTATAAAAAAGCGTCAGGCCGGGATTTCTAAATTCAAGAAAATGTCTGGGATTCGTCTTTAGTTCCATTATGATCTGCTCATGGTCTAATACTGCATTATGTGTGTGCATGTGAGCATTGCTTTAACCTCTCTATAATTTCTGCCTTCTCACACACCAATTGGTTGATTATAAAAGGCTTGCAGCAACTATTGGCCAAATTCCTGCCTCTCATCATCCTACTCTCAGTGAATGTGAAGGCATCGAACAATATCCATGGCCTTTTTTAATTTCATGTTATCACATTGCTTCGTATTACATGGCCATTCAAATTTGTAAATGATGGCAGAAGGGGCAGATAGTTTTTATTTTTATTTTATTCCATGGTCATTTAAAAGAATGTAGGAATTTATATTTATGTGAAGCTAATAGTGTGTCTTTAACACACTGAAAAAGTCTGCATTTATAGTAACACTGTTTTGAACACTATTAAAATACGAAGAAAAAAAAAGATCCACATTTTGGAAAACTAGAATATGGTCACACTAACTTATGTGATGCAATGTTACCCTCATCAGATCACATTACTTTCATATTGTGATACGTGGATTATGTTACTGATTACATTTTTATGAAGTAATTTGTAACTGTAATGGAATACATTATTAAAGTAACCCTCTCAACCCTGAACATTATGGAAGACAACAAAGTGCAAATACAAAACAGTGTGAGACGAGTGCAGGACAAATACACAAACAGAACAACAGATACACAGGACAATAAGTAGGCAGAACATGGGCTGTAAACGGTAAATTATTTTGTAGTGTAGAAGCAATAAGTAAAAGTGACTGATGCGGTAAGGTGTGAGGTTTGTAAGGTGCAGGTGTGCAACGTTTTTGAGTCATACTGGGTTAGGTGTTTGTCTAGCCCAGGTGAGCATTGGGAAGCAGCAGGGTGTTGAGTAATCTGATTACTTCAGGGAAGAAGAACCAAATGATGTAGAACCAAATCTGTCAAGATACAATATAATCAAAACACACACACACACACACACACACACACAATATATATATATAAAAAATAATCCCTCCATTTTCTGTACCTCTTATGTTACACAAGGTCGTGGGGAGCTTGGACCCTATCCCAGGGAATTTGGGGGCACACACTATGGACAATTTGAAAATGCCTACAAAACTTACAAAGCATGTCTTTGGATTTTGGGAAGAAACTGGAGTATTCGGAGGAAAGCCCTGAAGCATAGGGATAATCTACAAACTCCCCACACACAGGATCTGAGGCAAATTTGCTAACCACTAAGCCACCGTGCCTCTCACAGTGTGTACATCTGCAGCCTAAATTCAAGCAAATGTGAATTCTACAGGGCCATTACTTCTAGAAGTAGTTTAATGACTGTGAAACTATCTGGCTTGCTTGGCAGACCTTTGCATAGCAATAAAGTTATATAACCATTATCACAATTAACAGTGAAATTAAATAAATAAATAAAAACTCAGTATGATAACATTTATAACCAAATATTATCCCAATTCTGTGTTTAACTATGGTTTAGATAACCATCCAAGAATCATCTGGAATCATATGAAGCTAGATGTGCACATGCATTTCACAGACCTTTAGTAAAGCCACAAAGTGACCATATGACTCATTCCCAATGTCTGCCATACACTGATTTTGAACTGGAATGTACTTGGAAGGCAAACCTAAAAAACATTTTCTAAACATAGAAATGTCTGATGTCTTGTGGCTGCATGACATGAGTAACATCTGATATGCAGATATATGCAGAACTGAAGTTTGTACCCCTGAGACATTAACATCATGATCCTTTGGTCTGTAGTCACTGCACAATGAGCATTACCTTTGGTTGTAAACTGTCCCTCCAGCAGCATGTCCTTTAGGAGTGGGCTCTGTTGAGAACCTAATCCTTGGGATAAATAGAAGTGCCTGCTAGGAACTGAAGAGTATGACTGTTAGTTTGGGGTTCAAACAAGTTCAACAGAACTCAGATGCCTAGACGATGCGTGAGGTTATGGGTGCCACGTGGCTTGGCCATTTGGCTGTGCTGGTTTCTAGTTTCTAAAACTTGTACTTTTCTCTCCAGGGCTTCTTTGGCTGAAGGTAGTTTACTGAAATCAGTACAAACAGTGCCAGTAACCCTCACTGCTGACCTTAAAGCAGATTGGCAGAGAGCTGCCCTGCATCCTGGTGTCAGTGTCCCACTGCCAGCATAGAGGATTCAAATCAGCTCAATCATAGAGAGGTCACCAGCTGCAGATCTGACCATTCCAGCGTAAGCTGCAAAATGCTTAACAAGTTGAATACACAGCATCCACAAGGCACATATGTTGAGAAATGACAGGGAAGCATGTCAAAATGTTACAAATGTAAATATGTTCATGTAAATGAGGTCTGGGTTGGATAAACCCAGGAATTAGAGAATTCCTTTAATGGCATAAACTCTCTAGCCAGAACATATGTTGACCTGTGTGATAAACAGAAGAATAAAATGCAAGTGTAAATATAAGCACTCAAGAGTATGATATATTAAAATTATTTTATTTCTGGTACAAGCATTAAGTGTGTACATCCCAGCATCTTACAATACATGACAGGCTTCCTTAAAGACACAGTGATATGGAAGTACCATAACTGTTCTCATGAAAACACACAGGACAGTCCATATGATCCACAGAGGATGAGAGTGCGGAGTCATTACCACGTTTTATTCGCTGCCTTCTGAGGAGTGTGAAGGATGGGTGCACACGGCCTATACCTTTATTCTGAACAGCGTTGAACACCAGCATATACAGCAGAGTGGAGCTCCTGTATGTTCACATCAGTGCAGACTTGGTCATTTTTCTTAAAATTAATAACAGGGCAACATCCCTGCCCTCCATGCTTAGTGGTAGAAAAAAAGAAAAAAAAAGAAAATGCACAGTACATGCCAAAGCTGGCCAATGCAGAGCTACTGAGCCAACCAACCACACAGTCTCAAACAAGGGGAGGGGAAAAAGACATTAAATGACAAAATACATGATACCATTTCTAACAAAATCCTAACTAGAGCAAATAATTACAATTAAATAAAAAATGCTGCTGGTCAACTTAAAAAAAAAAAATTTTAAAAAAGAAGAAGAAGAAAAAAAAAAAGTACAAACTAAATGCCACCAGTCATCTGAAGCGGTCTTACAGAATCGAGTAAACACAGTCGAGTATTTTGGCACCAAGAGATGATTGGTTTCGGTAGAAGCAATCAGCATCATAATTTACTTTATGTAAGGAAGCTTTATGCATGAAAACGCTGCCCAAGCTCTATACCTCACAACAAGCTACAGGTGATCATACACACAGGAATCACTTCATCTGTGCAGACAAAGGTGTCAAGAAGAAAAAAAACAAAACAAAACAAAAAAAACAACCACCCAAAAACAAAACAAAAGCAAACAAAATCACAATAGAAAAGTATAATAAAAAAAGTGCAGTCCTTTTTCGACAGACAAGTACATTAGGCAATCAAACAAGCACAGCCACTGGTACACACGGTAAACTATTCAAGTGGAGATGGTGTCATCACCAAACCGTAAATTGAGGGCAGCTTTGTGATCAAGTTCAGGACTATCCTGAATGTCTGATTCAGGACTGTGCAAGAAAACCCTGCTCTGTTTTTAAAAAAAAAAATTTAATCCATCCTTCCATCTCTCCCGCTACATCTTTAAAACACACACCTGCTTCAGAGCTGTCCCTCCCGTTCACACACAAAATATTTCATCAGTTAATGTGTTTTCAATATGAAACAATGTATACACTGAAGTCAGATTCTAACAGGTAGGAGGCCTTGACCAACCTCTGCTCTATCTCGCTCACAGTAGATATGGAGAGAGAGATGGAGGGAGGGAGAAAGAGAAGGATGGAAGGAGCATGTGCAGTGCTCGGGAACGGCAGTGAGGAACCTCAGTGACGTCAGTGCCTCATCTTCAAGATGCCTCTACTTCAGAACTAGATGGAATCGATCACTGGTGTCATCTTTTAGGAAACATGGACAAAGAAATGCATCAGTGTGCTGAATCCCAAAATGGCTTCCTATTTATTTTATACTTTTACTACACTGAGTAGCTAAATAATTTACTACGATAAATTACCACAGATTTGGGCCAAAAGGCATCGTGTGACATCACAACATGCATTCACACAAAGCACTCTTCGATTCATGTACATCGAACATGAGTACACTTAAAAAGGTCTCATTTACCAACAAACATTGCTGTGAAAGAGCGTGCAAAACTATTTTCTGCAACTGCAATTCTGCCAATTAAAAAAAAATAAAAATAAAAAAAAACCCACCACAGAAAACTCAGCAAACTGCCTCACAAAATTCTGAAATAAGACGCAGCAAAATCAAGCATTTTTGGCTGCAATACTGCAAAAAAAAAAAACCCCCACAAAAAACCAACAACAAGAAAACAACTGAGATCCTGTACGAACTGAATAACAGGACGTGTTTCTCTGTTTTTGGATTAAAAATGTAAACGTTTGAATCTCGCTAGAAAGAGTGTCATTCAGAACGTCAGTTCATCCTGTGTTTTGGCTACAAACAAAAGATACACAGATTAGATAATAAAACACACACAGAACACAGACCGGGTAATAAAATGTTTACATCAAGACCGCACGTGATAGTTCTGCCTCTACACTGAAGTTTCACTAGCTAGCTAGAGTTAGTGGGATAATTTGCATCTACTGACATCGTGTATGTGTGTGCCGCCATCTATGATGCACAGACTCGAGTCAAAACAGCAGCAGTCTTTTTGTAACTGGTTTTAGTTATAGTGATGTGCACACATTTTATTCTCATAGTACTTCTATAATACTGAGGAAACACAACAATTAATTATATCCTCAGAGTCTTAAATACATGGACCACATCTCAAACTACAGATTGAATCTGCTTGTTAAGTCGTGACGTAACGATCTTACTACTGTTTCCGTGTCCAAGCTTCTACTGTATTGGCTGACAGTCTCGTATTTTCTACATGCCACAGTGCCGTGTCCTTTGTTGTTTGAATAGATCGGAGTCCAAGAAAAACCTCTATAAGCTTAGGATCGTGATTTTTCGGAAGTACTACAGGACACTGGGAGTGTATTAATTTTTTTTTTTGATAAACCCAATTCATCTTCACATAACCAGATAGCATTAAAGCATATAACGTTTAGTAAATATTCAATCCACACAACAACTTTAGCATCAACTGCAAACGTGTCATCTCAGACACTCTCCTGGATGTAATTTCGTCTGTTTAAGGTGCCTTCACCCTCTTCCACACGCACTCCAGTCTGCGTGGAACTCACTTCTCTAACGTGCATTGCGCGGGTTGGAAGGCAGCCCTGGACTCTCTTGGAATGGCACTCGCAGCGGTGAGATTTATTCCTGAGATTTTAAACGCACTGCAAGAATGAGAAGGACCGTTTAGCAAAAAGTTTAGAAATGTATTTTGATGGACTTGCAGCGTAAAGGCATCTTAAACATTCAAGTGTGGATCTTTTTGTTTTTTGATCAAGGTTTCTTTAGCATTTAGCACAGAACAACTCCCCCCCCCCGCCCA
>JAOUWY010000047.1:11993845-12004963 GCA_025728095.1 Prietella phreatophila | reverse complement strand
ACACAAGACACGTGGTTATACACGTGTTGGAATGTCAACACTAAAGAAGCAGGCGCATGCGCACTAGTGCTTAAAGCGCACTGCTTCACAGGGGAATCGTGACATCCACTGTGATCTGTTGGGTAATTTAATTGGTCCGATGTGACGAGCTTAAATGTTTTGGTTAGCCTGTAAAAATCCATAAATTAGCCGCATCATTGTTTAAGTCGCAGTGTTCAACGTCTGTGAAAAAAGTAGCGTCTTATAGTCCGGAAATTACGGTATTTGTATTCAGTTAGTTGTTAAAAGACTAATTCAAGCAGAAATGTTTATAAACTTGGTAAAAAATCTCTAAGGCAACCAGAGTAAGCCAAGCAGAGAAGCTGTACACTGTACGTGCAGCAGCACCTAGTGTGGGGATGGACAGTAAAGTCCATGTGTCTCCATCAACCACGAAGCTAAAACAGGGTGGATCCCAGTGGAAGGTGTATAAAGGGGCAAGTTTTGTGAGACAGGTAAAATATGTGGAAATTCTTACCAACTGCACTAGCAGACTGTTATCCTGAGCCAAAATGGGCCAAAATCATAGGGAGGGAAGGAGCCATGAGGCCCATTATGTAGGAGGAGCACATTAAAACGAAGCAATGCATTATAGGCTAAAAACATGCACATAACTTGAGCAATCCAATGTACGCGGCTTATGCGTGAACAAAAATATAAGGCTAGAAATCAAAAGAACAATGTCAGGAGCGCACACAGAATCTGAAAGCTTCCAAACAGCACAGAAAGATGATGAAATCCCTAACATACACACTCTCACACTTTGACGCTCTACTTCACTGGTTTATGCTTCCCTTTAATACAAGATTCTTTAATGCCTCCCTTGAAGTCAATGATGCCTCATACACACACACACACACACACACACACACACATTAATGTGTGAGATTGCAGGTGTGTGTTTGGCTCTCAATTGTCCTGCAGGCAGAAATGGACTCATACCAAGACACCCAAGTGAATACCACACAGCATGCATGTACACACTCGCGCACACACGCTCTCACTCACTCGCACACACTAACACACTCGCCGACACGTCAAACAAGGGTACCTGGCGTGCAATCAGAATCGTCGGAACCTAGAAGCACAGAAACAGTTGGAAGGAGCCGTGTGTTACATCCCGAGAGCAGGATGGTTCCATAGACACACACACACACACTGTGCTCTTGGACAGAGAGTGCATGCTACAGCAAGCTGTGTGCACGTATATGTTGTATACACTTGTATGGGTCGCTTTAAATGTCTACTCATTACTTGAATGTGCATATAATTTGTTTGCGATCTCCTTTAAGAAATAATTTAAATGAGGTATGTGTTGTCCATTTTGTATTTAATGACATCACGCAGGTCATTGATGAGTGTATCAGGTTGAGCAGTGCTGATTGTTTTTTAAACCCAAAAAACAAACCTAACAAAAAAACAACAAAAAAAAAACACAACCCATGAATGAGCATCAAGCAACATCTGAATTCAGATTATTAATTCCATGCTATTTAGGGATGATTCAGTAAAGTGACCAAAAAATAAATAAACAAACAAACAAACAAATAAATAAAAAGATGGACTGAAGTGAATTCATTAAACCAATCCTACAGTGCTAGATGTGCGTTATCTCTGGAAACCTGTCCCCAGACTCTCACCGCCTTAGTGTGCTTTCATATATGCAGCGTTTCATTCGTTTGAATTGCCTCTTTGGTGTGGTTTGTTTGTGCAGGTCAGAACACAGAAATCCCAAATGGGTGCAGACAAATGACTAGTTTATAAAATAATGAAAGAAATGCCTAGTTTAAAATATTTTACGTATTGTAGCCACCATTTATTTTCTCTTTTTATCGGTCAGGTCAAATCTCCAGAACACACCACTTTTGAATAGCACTTAGCACTATGCTTTGGCAGTTTCCTTCTCGTGGATCTTTTTAGCAGCTCACATCTACGGAAAAAGAAAATCCTATGTTCTATGTGCTTGGGTAGCAGTTATCACTCCTGTTCATAACAGACAAGCTGCAAACTGCATGAGAGGCTTTGTCGCTTGCTAGTGTGAAACAGCCCAAATAAGATAGACTTACAAGGTAGGTGGATCTCATTAAGTGGATCCACTTAACAGTGTAATCGCTGTGCTGAGAAGAGTTAATATTATCTGGTGGGCATATGACGATCCCTCTCCACTGACAAATGAGGTAGAGTATAGCTGACAATTTGTTAACTTCATTCGGTAGTTGATCATCAGCAAAGTGCAACCATATGTTCCCTGATAATACGAACAATGTCCGTCATTAATTGAGAGGTGTACTGAATAAACTCACATACACACATGTGGAAGAGTTATCAGAGGTGTGCACATATTCATGCACATGTTTGAGTGTTTCATTGATGGTGTGCATGTGCAAACACTTACGCTGTGACTGAGATACCATCTTTGTTCGGCTCCGGGCTCTCGAGTCCACCTGACTGCTGCTAATTCCTGATGGAGTTGACAACGGCTGCTTAGTACGTAGTCGGCCTGAAAATACACGGAAACACATCTATGTCTCAAAGCCAGCAGTCTGTGACAGAATCCAGCCAATACACACACACCTCTTTAAAATCGTTCGAGCATCACTCATCCTGCAATATACACGTCTAAATATCAGTGGTCATTTTGCCATCGTGTTATTTATGTTATGTTAATGTGCCATTTGCTAAATTGTGACGGGAATTTGAAATGCACGCTACTGAACATCGATGGGTAACCGTAATTAGCCCGGGACTAGAGACTGACGCCACTCTCAACAGAATGCTTTTCACAACACACTAACGGAGTGTGGAATTATAACGGAATTACTTGGCACAAGTGCAACAGCAAGTCAAAGTGGTAAAAATGTTTCGTTTTGGGTCAAAGCTACCTGACTAAATATTCTGGATAATCACGATCAACTACACAAAATAATGCGATCAATTCATTCATTATTTAAACCCTCTGACAGTCTTTTTCTGGCAGCCGGATAAATCTAGAGTTAGAGAAACAGGTTAACTGACAATTAGCAAAAAGCTTGAGTAGGCAGACTGAAGAAAGCATTAGAGAAAAGAAAGATGAATGGGAATGGAGAACTTCCAGATTAAGCAGCTGAGTGTAATTCACAATCTCAATTACAGTCTGCAGTACCGCTCCTTTCCAACAGCGTGCAGTAACATTGCAGCACAAACAAGAAACACAAGGAGTGGACGATCATGGTACAGTGATATGGATTCGCACCAGAATACTGCTGGACTAATATGCGACACAGAGGTCCAACAGATTGTGAACCTCTGTGTGTTTTATCCATGTGTGCGTCTCCTAATCAATCAGACTGTACGTGGAGGTGAGGAAGATCTGTAAAGGTCCACCAAAAAAAAGCAGGAGAACATGAGGACATGAATGTCAAAAGTGTGAAACAGGTGAACACCACAAACAGAGACGAAAAATAGGAATAGAAGAACAGATAAGCTAAAGCAGATGGGAGGACAGGATGTCTACAATATGATCTTACCATCCTTATCAGAGGCATCATCTTTAAGCCAGAGAAGAGAAAGAGGAGCACAGCAAAACAGTTAGAGAGAAGAGTGTATGCACGCACACACCCACACCCAGTTCCGAAACATGCATACACACCACTTTAAAGAACGTGGACATACTTCAGATTACTTAACTCCAAGTAAGGGACTAAAATGAAGAACATATTCCAAGAGAGAGAGAAAGGAGAGATGTGCGAGTTTGTGAAGGAAGAGAAACGGTGTTTCAGCTTTCAGTGGTCCATGTATTGGGTCAGTCCTAATAAGAGTGTGTGTTTCTGAGCAGGTACCTAGCGAGGCGTAGGTGCCTGGGGGTAAAGCTGTAGTGAGGCGGCCGGCTCCTCCTGCCTGTCCACTGTGTCTGGCCTTCGCACTGGCAGCTGCGTTTACATCCACATCACTCCGAGATCGCTGCAGGGAACCTGGTGAGCCTGATGACTTAGAGCTGGCTGGAACTGAGGAACAAGCACATAACCCCCACCCCCAAAAAAAAACAACATACCTTCATAAAACAGCATCTACTCGTATGACCTACTCTCAAATTGTATTCAAGTTTTAAATGAAAAATGAGATAACAGTTTGTATTCTCATACAGACAGACACTCACCTCTGCCTGGAGCAGCTGACCATTTTGAAGTCAATGGCCGACTAAAAAACCCCACACCCCAAAAAAAAAAAAAAAAATCAATCAATCAATCATGATTTATCAGATAATACATATCTTTTGCTACTTGTGGATAAAGACCATACAGGATTTCACAGAGATTTTTTGTGATTGTTCTGGCCAAAAATGCTTGATTTAGCTGTAGCTTTTTTTTTCAAAATTTGCGAGGGTTTTTTGGGCTTTTTTTGGTAGAAAATGAGCTGAATTGGCAAAATCGCAATTGCATGAAATAGTTCTGCACGGTCTATCGCAGTGATGTTTGTTGGTAAAAGAACCTGTTCTCATGTTCGACGCAACGTGAATCGAAGAGGGCTTTGGTGGAACACACGTTGTGATGACGTCACATGACACGTCCCTAATCTGCGGAAAATATTCAGTAATTCTGAAAAATTGGATGATCCTTCATATATTGCGGAGCTTTCACGATTTTGCATTAATTTCTGCGATCACAAAATCCTTGAGGGACTGATAAAGTGCTAGCTTAATGGAATGGCAGATTTTCAATAGTTGCCTTTTCCATTGGCCACAAGTCTGATAGCCAATGATTGAAGGGGGGTGTGTGTGTGTTTTAGTTCCTGCTTACAACTACTACATCAAGTAATATACGATACCATATAAAAACAAACAAAAAACGGAGTACAACTATAAAATAAGTTATTTGTTACAAAATGTGCCATGATGAACAACAATTTTACATTATTCCTTACAGTTATGTTCTCGTAACATCACATTTTCATCATTAGTAAAATTAAAATGCAAATTTTATTTGGGCATCGTGAGGCTCTTTCATTATCGTCATTAGCAGAAACGTGAGATCCTCATGTCTTATGCATCAGCAATTGTGTTGTAACAAATATATGCTAGTTGACCGAATGATTGTCCAGATAAAAGAACAAAAGTTCATTCAAGCACATGTGTTCTTGAGCAATTTAATGATAGTTTTACTGTTATCACCGCATCAATTTTCTCTCAAATTACTGGAAAGATAATCCCCAATTTCAGTTATTCTCTATTTGGGTCAGTTTTGAAAACGTAATAAGTTTAACGAAGTGTCCAATATGTGTGTGCTTCTTACTTGAGACTTTCCTGTGAGCTGGAAGAGGAGCGATCCGACTGTGGAAGCGATGCCACGCTGCCCGAGCTCTTTAGACACGACTGAAGGGTCTTCTGATAGGACGATTCTAACGAGTTATACAGAGACTCCGCCTCCATGGGGAAATGTGACCGCAGCCCCCAATAGGCCCTGAGAGACAGGTCGATTTTTCTACATTAATCCAAACTCAGGAAATGTGAATCATTTACAGTCTTATTGAAGTTACCCATACTTTCTGGCCTCCACTCGAGCCTCTGAGTCAGCATCTCTGATTCCCTTCTTTATGCTGTCCACCAAAACTGCTGTATGCCTGAGAGAGAGAGAGAGAGAGAGAGAGAGAGAGAGAGAGAGAGAGAGAGAGAGAGAGAGAGAGCATAAGGAAGTGCTACAGAAACTTGGAAAAAAAAATCCCTTTAGTTCCTCTTTTCTTCATACTTCTCCAGAGAGTGTGTCTGCCATTCCTGCAGCAGCAGATCCAAGAACACATAACAGCGTCTAAAGGGGGAGTGAGAGAGTCAGTAATGAGATAATTGCACATGATTAGTGTTTAGCACATGATTGGTATCGAGTGGTGCTGCTGCCTCACCTCCTTACAGCCACAGATTTTGATGTGCAGTTTCCTGTGATGAGAGGAATCAGCCGTGGCACATGTGTGTGCTGCCAAAAAAATATGCAAAGAGTCAAACTCCATCAAGTCCAACAACAAAACTATTGTTTGCTTGACTGCTATCATTTATCTGCAGTCACTGTACATGCTAAAACATTTTATATTTTTAGCTGTACGTTTTACTTTATATTTTCCTCATAGATAATGTAATGTTGGGGCGCAAGGTGACTTAGTGGTTAGCACTTTCGCCTCACACTTTCAGTCCGGGGTTCGATTCCCAGCGGGGCCATTTCCCCCCCCCCCAAGTTTCTGTAGCCTTCCTAATGCCATGTGTGTGCGGAGTTTGCATGTTCTCCCCGTGCTTCAGGGGTTTCCTCCGGGTACTCCGGTTTCCCCCCCAGTCCAAAGACATGCATGGTAGGCGTGTCTAAAGTGTCCGTAGTGTATGAATGGGTGTGTACGTGATTGTGCCCTGCGATGGACTGGCACCCTGTCCAGGGTGTACCCTGCCTTGTGCCCGATGCTTCCAGGGATAGGCTCCAGGTTCCACACAACCCTGAACAAGGAGTAAGCGGTAGAAGATGGATGGATGGATAATGTAATGTTTGCATTTGCTCTACTAATTCTCTCATGTTGTCTTTGGGCAAGATAAAAATCCTTAAGTTATTTTATACCCCAGTGCTGCTGAATTCCCAAGTCTGATTGGTCAGAAGGTGTTGCCTAATATTCTATAAACGCATCTCTGGCAATAGTGTCAGCTGTAATCACAATCACAGGTTTATATGAATGCACTCATTTGAAAAGGACCTGTATGGTGGACGCTCCACATAACCAAAGCTTAAAAACAAGTGTTTAACATCGATGGAAGGAGACATCGCTATCAGCACTTTGTAAGTATTCCACTAAGACGTGCTGTGTTTTCCGGTTTCTCGATAACATGATGAGCTGCATTTTTGTTGTTGTTATTATATTAATGTCAAGATAGAGGAAACAAAGAAAGGCTTTACAGCTGTCATAAAATGATAGCAGGAACTAACTTGTCTCACGGATGTTTCACAACATTAAATGTAACCATAAAAACGGTTTTAAGAATCTTTTTGTGGTAAAAGATGCATAAAACATATTCGGAGGTGCTGCTATTGGAAAATAGCTTTAGGGTGGCAACAGCGCTCTGTCTCATGGTGAGCCACATCATATGAGCGGTGTTTTATTCCTTGCATATTAAATGACCTCACGCACTTATCAAACATGTTTACACCCATTAATACCCATTAATTGTTCCTCACCCGTATAATGATGCGAATTGCTGCTGTGCCAGAAGTCGCCATTACTTTTGCACAGTTGGGAATAAGATTAAACAACACAGGAACGATGGCCTCTGCTCCATGGTCAAACCTATTCCCCAACACTGTGGACAGGTGCCTACAGACAACAACAAAAATAATTACACACACACAACAAAAAAGTGTCCCGACACAAACATACCTGACGATTCATGCATGAAAAAAACAAAGAAAAAAACAAAACAAAAGAACAACGACAAAAAAAAAAAAAAAAAAAAGAACTTTAGTGCAATCAATCGCCTTGCACTTCCTTATGCGGTCACGTATTTCCAATCCCTTAATGAGGTGATTAAGTGAAACATGATCAACAGGCTGAGTAGAGCAGCCGCTCTGAAATAGAGCCTTTCTGTTGGTAACTCACGCCACAGTGATGCAGGCCTCTCGCACCACCTGCGATCTCAGGTCTTTCGCTGAAATCTTAAACGCTCCGTCCAGCAGGCGCAAGTGCTGGTAGAAACAGTCATAGTTTTTTGCCCCTGCGACCAGCAGAGATCGGACCTTCTTCAACTGAAATGAAAGGAGAGTTCAGTTAACATGCAAGTCCAATCATAGTAGACACTTCGGTTTCTATAGAAACAGCTAATGTGAAAATGTGGCCCAATTGTAGAATGTTTGAAATCATTACTCTGTTGGCTGCAGCAATTTCGTTCAGTACTACAACCTTCTGGGAAATCTGGAATTATACCACACTTAAGATTTTCTCACGAAAACAATATGGTGTGGAAAACGTCCTCATGTTTCACCTGCTTTTGTTCTGGACCATATTGAAGAAACTACCTTACACCGTAGATTACAGTTTCAATAATACCCAGGAAAGGTTGAAATCTTTAACATTCAAAGCAATGGGGGCACACAGACAAATCATTCATAATCATAAACGCAGAGCACCAGCACTGAAATACTCATAGCTTTAATGGTCACATGTGATCTGAGGGGAATCTCAAGTGGTGCAACTCTAAGGTTATAGTCCATCATCAGGAGCTAGAGAGTTTTTAACCTTTACTCTCGTGAATTTAGTAGTTATGATAAGAGAAAGAGGTAGCTTATAGAGCGAGAAATGCCAATGAAAGCATTAGGAGGTAAAAGGTTAAAAACCTGCATGTAATTATAAGATGCCCTGTCGATGTTGCATTTACACTGGGATAGTCCTAATATGTATATATTTTTTTCATGTCATACAGACTGTGCTAATACCTGCCTTAGATTCTGAACACAATGCAAGCCAGATATCTTCTGGAGGTACACTGCCTGATCTAATCCCATTACAATCTCTGTGTATGTGTATGCGTGTGTGTGTGTGTGTGTGTGTGTGTGTGTGTGTGTGTGTGTGCGCGCGCGCTTACTGCGGGTGAGCATGGATATTCAAATACCTGGTTAATCATTTGGGGTGCCAGTATTACTGAATTAATGATTTAGCTATTTGTTATGTTCTACACTCACAAAGTCAGTGAGAAAATATTAAGAAAAAAAAAATTAACAAAAACTGAAAATCTGGCAATATTCTGACACATATAGCAGCAGTATTGTGCTTGGAGGTGCGCATCGGGACTGAAAAAGTCTTGGCAGCAGATGGTTTTTACTCTATGAAACATGGGATAATCGATACTTTAGAAATCTATAAAACAGACACAGATCAGGTACCAAGGGTTTGCAGATTAAGCCCATTTCACACCAGTGGGGACGCTGCATGCATGACTCATTGCAACTGTTCGCTTCCATTTTAAGATGGATGCTGTATTCTACATTTCTGTTTTGTTCATTGGTTTAGTAAAGAAACTGCATATTTGTATTGAGCAGAAGATTATAAACATGCATTGCCAATTTAACTACAAACTTCATTAATCCAAAAAGATTTTCATTTCTGAAACGAAATTTTAAACAGCCCCAGTGTCTGTTGTCTGTCAAACACAAATGGGTGCAGACATCACATTTTTCGTTGAAGTGGTACTTAATTAGCTCCTTATTAAACACATTCACTCTTATGAATGATCATAATTAGCGTTTATACCTGGCTTTAAATGCTACAGAATCATGATTGGATGTGAATGCAACATATAAAATGGTGCGTCAATCAACAGGGCAGCCTACATGCTTCAGTAGATGCCCGTGTGTGTGCACAAGTTTTTGAATTCTTGTAATATCCTGAGTGTGTACGTGTGTAGGAAACACTCACTGCATTAGTTCTCTGATCCCAGTCGTGTTTATCATCAGAGAGAATCTCTCGGATCTTGTTCAGATTATCCTCCAGATCACGTGTGGAGTAGATCTACGGGATAAAGGACAAAAGAGAGCGTCACTTACACGACGCACCTTTAGACATAATTTTACACAAGCTTTTAAGATTTACTTAAAGTTAAGATTCTCCATCAACCTTTTAATACCTGCAGCCAAAGTAGTGCGAGAGTGTGTGTGTATCTGACCTGAACAGTGGGGACATCTGTGAATGCTTTGATAAAGTCCTCCTCATCTACAGCTCCAGCTCCCTCTTTAGACACACCTGTAGAGAAGGCATCTGTTAGATTCTCATTTGACGCCAGTATTTTTTTAAAAAGTATGATGTCTCAGACTCTCAATTTTATCTGTTTCAACCGAGTGTACCATATTGGTATTATAGGACAATACAAGATGAATCACATGGGTTTTATTTCTAAGCCTGTGTTTGTTTCCTAGTCGTTCATTCATCATAATAGAATACTAGACTTTCAGTGCATTTTTAATCAAAAATGTTTGCTGTTTAAATCCTAAAAAAAATATCACAGTTTGATTTTCAGGCATTAATGCAGAACCTTTCAAGAGGGAGTCATGATTATATCTAAAGTTTCTCCCACTCCCGCACAATTACACAGTCTCCAGGGGGAAAACTCAAATTAAACTGAGCCTCCTCGGAGAGAGGAGAGTGAGTGTTGCGGCTGTTTCCATAGCAACTGAGCACACTAAAGTGTTCCTATGGAAACCACTGCAAGGCCAAGAGAGAGGAGTTCTCTCTGTCCTGTGCATCATTATTTGGAAGTAGAGGTCATCGTCATTGTCTAATTGTGGAATGATCTCTTTGCTGAAAAACTTGAAATTAAGGCTTAATAGTTCTGAATATGATATAAAAAAAAAAACAACATGCTTTTAAAATGAAGTGCTTACAACAAGCAATTCTATATGTTATACCCCCTCCAGTAAACACACACACACACACACACACACACACACTTCAGTTATAATGGACATCCTGTCTGTGCATTACAGAGCTGTCAATCTCAGATCCCGAGGGGCAGCAACCCCCGTGATGGGTAGCTCAGAAACGTGGGACAGACTAAAGAGTGTATGATCAACAAAAATCAGCTGAATAGGCTTGGTCATCAAACCTGAGCAAATTCTGTGTAGGGGGAGTATATGTAGGCCTTTTTATCCTCAATGAAACACAAAGCAAGCACTTAAGCTTCAGCATAAACACAGCAGATACTGCAAACTCAGACTAAAAGACCCAAGGCTCAGAATCATTTGTTGTACAACAGGTACAGCATAATATAAAAGGTTTAATCCATATTCAGAAATGTCAAAAGAACACACATCATTCTTTATGACAAAAACAAAACAATGATTGATATTACACACAAAACTAATCACACCCAGTAAGTGAAAATGCTCTCTCGATCTATCTTGTCTACATATATTGAACACCACATGTTTTAACAACCACACGTGTACAGGCAGCTGGCCAAAGAAGTCACTGTGGTGCTTTCACCCCCCCAGACATTTTATATACCGTAATTTCTGGACTATAAGCCGCTACTTTTTTCACATGCTTTGAACACTGCGGCTTAAACAATGATGCGGCTAATTTATGGATTTT
>JAOUWY010000047.1:11983432-11993745 GCA_025728095.1 Prietella phreatophila | reverse complement strand
ATTTTTACAGGCTAACGAGCTTCATGCCGCCTGTTACACCACAGCCAGCAGAGGGCACTGTGGCACGGCTCCTGACTAGTCACGTGACTTTGTTTTGGTTCGCTTGATTCCTGCTTGAGCATTTAGTTTAGTTTAAGTGTGTATAATTTGCCCCAAGTGTCCATGGTTTGGTTTATGTTTACTATTGAAACCCCTCGGTTACTGAGCACTTCGCTCAGTATTATAGTTTGTAAAGGTTAGATAGGTGATGTCGTTTGTTTCCGTGCCTTGATTCATGATCTTGTGCTATGCCACGATTCCAGTTTCTCGTTCTCCAGTGAAGACCAAGTTTTCTTTGTTTATTGAGTTACGTGTTTAATAAAGACTTCGATCTGCACCTGCATCCGCCTCCAGTCCCGTTTCGCAACACCGCCAAAACATTTAGCTTCATCACATCAGACACATGATCACATTCATCATACAGTGGACCAATGAAACTGTTCGAATTAAATCAAACGCACTCGCACTAAAAAGAAAGGCATATGATGCTTCTTTCAAGTTAAAGGTGATCAATCTGGCTGTCGAAGAAGGAAATAGAGCTGCTCCACGTAAGCTTGGCATCAGTGAATCGATGGTGAGACTGTGGAGACGGCAGCGTGAAGAACTGACTCAATGTTAAAAGACGACAGGAGAAGAGAGACTGAGGAAGTGTGTGACGAAGTACCGGTAGTTCCGAGGCTGTTCAATTCCGACACTGAAGAAGACGACTTTAGTGGTTTTAGTGCGCAGGAGGAAGATGAGAGAGCCATCAATGACTTTTCCTGGTAGGCAACTGTATTTTTAATTTTTTTTAACCAGCCGTGTTACAGGCACTGTTCGGAAAAAAGCATTTAAAAAGTATTTAATTAAAAGTTAAAAAATATTTGTGCAAATATCTCATGTTACAACGTGGACACCTGCGGCTTATAGACAAGTGCGGCCTATATGTGTACAAATTTGTTTTTCTTTTTAAAATTAGTGAGTGCGGCTTATATTCAGGTGCGCTCAATAAATTACGGTACCAACCAGTCAGAGAAGAGCAGCTGGGCTGGAAGATCCTGAACTCACCTTTGACATCAATTTACAGCACATTGTTCTGGCACAACAAAACCAATCCTGCTGTAAAGAAGGTGTGGACTGAATCTCAGAGTCATACATTTTAATTAATAATTCAGTTTGTCTAGAATTTTTGAAAGTGTAACATTTTGGGTGTAGTTATAGATTAATATTTCCACACAGCAGTACACTAACAACACAGGCTTTAGACCTAAATCTTGTGTTCATTTAAAAGTCTGGACAGCAAAAAAATTATTTTTTTTAAAAATCATTATTTTATCCTGTGTCTGTAGCACTTCGATTCATGAGGCGAGTTTAACGAATTGCCTTCAGAAGTAAGAATCAGGAAATTGACTTCGAACCTATCTCTAAAATCATCTACTGACTGAAAGGTGGTAAGTTTAAATCCCAGCACCGCAAACTGCCACACTAAATCAGTCTGGATAAAAACAGTCAGCCAAATGAGCAAAAAATAAATAAATTCCTCTGTACGTTCCTGAGATCCATTTCTGTTCTCGCTCTCTGGAACAGGATTACAGCACTTGCAACTCTGCACGTATGCAATCAGCTGAATCACAAATACACCATTACAACGAATGTGCATCAATGCCACAGACTATCCGCTTTCATCCAGGATTTCTGTAGCTTTACAACTGATGTATTGCAGAATCAACACCTGACTGTCATTTCTGCAATATGTCTGACTGCAATGTTATGAGATACTGGATGTTTGATTTCCGTGAGCTGTAAACCGTAATCAAGATTTAAAAAAAAAAAAAAAAAAAAAGGCTTGAAATATTTCACTATGTGTAACGAATCTATAAGATATAAAAGTTTTTTTTTTTATTAAATTATGGGAGAAAAAAAAAAGAGAACTTTTCTATGATGTTCAAATTTTTTGAGATGTACCTGTATATAAGCATCATTATTATACAATAAACTTTAAGGTGATTTGGCATGGTACTGTGCATGGTGGAGGTACTCTTCTTCCGATATGGAAGTTAATGGGATGTACCATATAAAGCATTTTTTTTTCTACTTTTCAGCAGGAAATTTTCCTCTGATGTAATTTATCCTTAATCTCATTGCTAAAGGTCTTACAGGCAGGTTTTCAAGGAAATATAACAGCTAGTGCTGTTGAGTCAGTGTAACCTGTTCCAAAGAACTTTTCTCATCAACTGGAAAGCAGACTTAAATGACAGGGCAGACTTAGGGTAGTTTGGGATTAGGAACTTTGCTAAAGGATCTAGCAGAGGAAAACAGGGCCACTTGACCCTTCATTACAGCCACTTAATTCCCATTCTAGTCTGACCACCAGTGAAGGCCACCAACATCTCAATTCCTTGTGTTCTGACTCCTGAGAGCGACTCAAGCACTTACTCATTTTGGTGGCTCCAGTAGCACTGGGTCTTCTAGAGCTGCTGGCTGAATCTGCAGGTTTCTTCGGCACTTTTGGGACTTTGAAAGCTGCCTGGGCTGACGAGGGCCGGCTACCATCCACCGAGTCATCGTCATCAAAGCTACGATCTAAAAGAAAACAAAGGAAAATGGAATTACAATACTGGTCATAAACATTTAAAACAAAGTAGGTTAGACTCTAAAGCAAACTTAGACACTGCTCCAATAGGGCCTTTAGCCTTATAAAGCCTCAATAACCATTCCATTCCATGATCAGATTACATATGCAAACGAGCACATAAACCATCACTTATTATTGTGTTTATGATCAATCTCAGACTCAAGATTTCTGTGGATGTTTCAATGTACTGTGGCACTAACATGATCTAAAATTCAGTCAAATCAATACAGGCTCAAGCGTGGACAATCAGTAGCCTGGGCACCTGGGACAAGCAGAGTGTGTATACCAGCTATTAAGGGTTTGTTTTTTTTTAGTTTCCTTGAGGACAAGTCGGTTCAATAACCTAATCTTATTCAGTAATAAGAAAACAAATCCTACTCCCTAATGACTTACACAAAACTACACTTTTATTTGGTATTCATTTTTAAATGTAGTCCACTTCACTTTGCTGTGATACACCTTGATGCTGTAGCTACAGGATGCACCACTCACTGCACTACACACACTGGCTGAAGTGCAATCTGGTTTATAGTAGAACTTTTTTTTTATTGTGCATTTTATTTAGTGTGCACAAACAACCATCTTTTCAGAACCAGGAACACACAGGTATGTGAAAACCCAAACAAACCTGGGAAAAATAACTTGCAGTGCAAAGTTATAGATCAGTTCCTCCAGGATTTCGCGATCGTAGAAATGAAAGCAAAATCGAGCAAACCAAGCAATAATCAGAGGAGCAGGCAATTTTCCAAAAATGAGCATAGATTTGGGCCAAGACACCTCATGCGACTATCACAATGCACATTCAGCAAAAGCCCTCTTCTATTTCACATGAGTACAGCTAAAAAAAAAAAAAAAAAAAAAAAAAAGTCTAATCTACCAACAATCACTGCAAAAAACCATGCAGAACAACTTCGTGCAATTGCAAGTTCACCAATTCAAGTAGTTTTCCAACAAAAAAAAACCCCACCAAACTCTGCAAGTTGCATCTCAAATTGTGAGAAAAAAAAGCCACAGCAAAAATCAGGCAATTCTGAACAATCAGAAAAAAACAAAACGAAATCCTGTACGCACTGTACAGGCGAACAGTCCAGCTAGTACAACATAGTCACGTCACATTCAAACCACAAGAGAAAAAAATACCCAAAAGACATCAATACATTATGGGCGATGTGAGACAAGAACACCGCCATGCACTGATATTTTTTCATGATGTGCTACATTAGAAACTCATCAAACTCATCCCCCGCAAATCAAGTTCGTTAACCCTTAATTATTAAAGCACTGTACTAGCTCGCCAGTATGTAACATAACGTTAGCTACTGATTTTTGCGCTGGTCAGTTAGGCTTCCAGCCAGGCAAGCAAAACATGGGACTGGAGCTTCTATTTGCCTAGTGGGTTAAAATGATCACATCTGTCCACCCCTAAGGCTGTTCTTCACCCGTGACATATCACAGATTCTCAGTGTGCTCCAACTATCCTGCAATACATATTGCAATCATAACATGCCTACTCTCATCTCTAATTAAGATCTGTTTTAAAAAAATATTAATAGTCGAGAAAGCTTTCAGGTTTGTTAATATTTTGAACAAGAAGACAAGGCGGGTCAAACTCCAGGCCTGGAGGGCCACACCACTGCAGCGTTCACAATCTACCTCATTTAAAAATTTAATACCACACCTGATTCAACCATCAGCTCATTATGAAGGCCTGATATTAATATGGTGCATTAAAAGAAGATTTATTTATTTACTTATTGTTGTTTTAATGTCATGCCAGCATCAGTGGCTATTTTTTTTTGCTTGCATTTCCTCATTTGTAAGTTGCTTTGTATAAAAGCATCTGCTAAATGAATAAATGTATTTTCATGGCAAGCTCAAGGTAGGTACAGCAGGGCATTCCAGTCATTCTTATAGCTGCTGTTGTTGACACTGCTGAAATGGGAGATTTTATTGTTGTAATGCTGTACGAGGTTACATTAAAAGATGAAACACAAATCCCCGGGTGGCTGCGGCTCTCCCCGAGTCCAACAGCCCTGAAGCAGACAGAGTTCAGAACGGTCATGGTCAATTTCTAGCCCAGACCCTCATTAAAGCCAATCTCACACACATCTGCACAATTCCAGCTTACAATTTACACTCCACACTCAATTGCACTGAGCTAAACAAAGAGGACTGCTGCTACATCTCAAACATCCCCCACACGCCTACACACTCCGGCTGTGCGAAGCGAACACACAGAGAGTGGAATGCAGACATCCAAGAGCTTGAACAACCAGTGCTCTCTTCTCCATGGTAACAATTGCAGGACAACACCCTATTCAATGATCGATACACATGCAGGGCTTCACTACTCCCATACACTGTCACCACAAACACAGCTGCACTCGGATCGTGCACTTAAGGAACACTTACAGTCACAGATGCTTTTACAGATGAGGCGCCTCATGCCTGATGGCGGTCTCGCACTTTCTCTCTCTCTCTCTCTCTCTCGCGCTTGCATCAACGCCCAAACCAATGCTCACATGGCAGCAGGACACTCTGTCAAAAAGTGTGAAGGAAACGTCGCAGGATCCAAAGGAACCGCCACCCTACAGTCCGTTAGCATCTTCCCTCACACCTTTACTCCTTTCTCTCCCACAGCCTCCTCCCTTCCTCATACCCCACAACTCCTCCTTCACATGATGTTCAAAGAACCAATCGGAAGACTGATGACATCATCTTTTACCAGCCAGTAAGTTTGGAGAGTGAAGGATGCTTGTTGAATATAAACGAGTTCATTTTGTCTGAAGAAGCTAAGCTAATTAGCATTAATACAGCACTGCTAGTTAGTAAGCCCACACACATACAAACACACACGCATGCACGTTCAACAACAAGCAAAGAAGAGTGTGTCCTGTACAAGTGGGATAATAATGGGGTTGGCTGAAAAGGCCGGCCACACCCCTAGAGATGACACATGCTCTTTATAAATGTGTGTGTGTGTGTGTGTGGGGGGCAGAGGAGAGATCTGACCCCAATTCTAGGTCAGGGCCTGTCAACATTACTAATGCTGATCCTTCCACCAGTCCATGAAAGACCACTGTGTTCCAAGCTGTGGCATTAGCATTATTAGCATACTAGCATAATCCACCTTTGTCTGCCCAGAAGGGCGTGTCCAAAGCAAACCAAATAAAGAAACGCAAATCACGAACAGGATAAACAAGAGCGAGGAAGAGAGAGATTAAAGGAGGTGAGGGGCTGAGAAAGTGGGTATTTGGTGAAGAGGAGAAAAAGAAAAGAGCAGGGGCGAGGAAGCTGGCACATCTCCAAAGGCTGTTTCTATGACAACAGCGGGAGTCCATATGCCTCATGGAATTGGGATTCAGTTCAAAAGCAGTGCAGAGATCACAACTTGGTTGGTTTATGCTGGTGCTGAAAATTTTATTTAAGACTAACTTGCATGATCAGAATGAATAAATACCAAGCTAAAATATTATTATAAAACTGTGAAAACTCTTTCTAAAAAAACAAAACAAAGAGAAAACAGCTCGATACGATCCCGTGCTGAACACACGCAGCCAAGTTTAATGTCAAATTTTAAAAACATATATACTGTACCCATCTATAATGACCAACAATATTACTGGCATCTAGCGCCTAAAATGCCAGCACACATTTACAAAACTTAGCTCTTGTAAGTATAAGTTTCTCTGGATTAGTGGATCTGCTTTGTAGACTCCAAACACACATCCTAACATGCTAGTGCAAATAGGTCAGGGTCTAAGAATACCATCAAGCGAAAGCCCTGCTAGAGAGGAGTCCATGGTGAGCTCCGCTAGTCGTGCTCTAACTAGCAATTTAATGTGATCTGGTAATCAGGAAGTTAGCTCATCCACAGGAAAAGCACAAAGGGTACGCACAAATGGTAAAAGTTCAAGACACACGTCGAAACGCAATCTACAAAGACACATTTTAACGCATTTTCAGGCCGGAAAAAGGAGAGCATTTAATAGGACACAGATACGACAGTGAAATGGCCTGGGAACCTTTTTCTCTCCCAAATATGTTTCTCTGACACACACACACACACTTACGGAAACATTCGGAAATCAACGAGAATTGCTCGACAAGTTGAAGAAACATGCAGACACTCACTAGAAGATAAAGAATAGCTCATTTAAACAGCTTCAAATTCTAAACCCGCAGAAAGGAAGCTACATTCAGCCACTTGCCGAAAGCTACACAGAAAAGGGAGGCATCGGTAAGCAGCTCTGTGCACTCCAATACACGCTCTCGACATTATATACGGTTCTGCAATGGCATCACAAAACATAAACGCATACGCACTTACCATCACCACCATCACCATGGCATGGCTACACAGCTTCTGAGAAGAGGTGGCTCTTTCATTCTCTCTCTCTCTCGGTCACACAGTGTCAGGGAAAGCAGTGACAGGCACAGCTCTCACCAACTCTCCCCCCTTGCAGCTTATTGGACAAGTTTACTGAATAACGATGCCTCCTCTTTAACACAATCCAAACTAGACAAAAGTGACAGCAGCTACTTCAAAATGGTGTGAAATGGTTAATACGTAATAAAACAAGTAATGTTCTGGGAAAATCAACATTGCCACACCACCTCATAGTTGAGTATTTTCCTATTTCAGCGTGTACAATAAAGTGTTTTATTCCTCTTGTATTGGAGCGTGTGGCCATTATTTTTCATTTCATTAATGAATGACAAGTCATGATTTTTTTTGATGGTTTATAGCTACATGTAATAGCTGTAATAGCGTCTGTGAGACATGTTAGTTCTTGCTATTACTTACACTATAGCAGCTATACAGTCTCCTTCACTTTCTCCATTTCTTTTTTGTTAGTAAGGCAAAAGTAAGTAAGTAAGTAAGTAAGTAAATAAATAAAGCTTCTCATGTTACCAAGAAACTGAAAGTCCACTTTCCAACAGAATTTACTGTGGCTGAAAACTAATAAATAAATAAATAAACACATAAATAAATAAATAAATAAATAAATAAATAAATAAAAAGATTTACTGCTGACTTTTACAGTGCACTGACACTGGAAACTCTTTCCATGAACAGTCAATAAACAGAATGCCTCATCTTAGAAATGACTATACATTTCTCTTTATTAAATAACACATTTTAATAGGTTTATTAATAGGCTTAGATTATGTGGAGCATCCACCATACAAGTCTCAGTGAAACAGCTGTTACTACAGATTTAATAAAGGATTATAACAAGCGCACGAACATACGTCATCTGCCTTACATCCTACAATACGGTCAGAGGTGTGGTGTTCTACAGAACTGTTCTGTGGAATAAATGTTTTTCTATTTCATCTTTTGATAAAATACTGTATACTACAGAAACCATCAATATCCTTGGAGGGGTCAATGAAATATGACTAAATCAGTTGATGCCACATCGTATCATCCACAACATTCTGGTACAATTCCTAACCAGGATACGAATTTGTTATCCCGCGATACTGACAATACAATTGACGCGTTTATGCGCTTCAACGTGGGCATCTCACATGCAGAACGAGAACAAGAATGGCTTAGACGAAGAAGAAGGGTGAATCGCCAAAAAACAAGCTTCTTCCATAATACAGAAGTGGATCGGATACAACATTTCTGCTTGTTCTTCCTGGATGTTGCTTGTTTGCATTTTCACTGGAATTTTAATTTATGAATAAAATATTTTTTATTCATATTCTATTTTTTTACCCCAATTAATTGGCATAGTTTATTATTTGATCACGGTCAGAATTAAGTTGGACTTTTTTGGATCAATGGCGGCGTGCCTGGCTGCCTTATGTCCCAGAGTGCCCTCGTGTCTGTGTTACCTTCGGGCTCTCTCTTTTAGTTATGCGGTCATAGCTAGTATTGCCAGAGTCCCTGCTTATACCCACGCAAAGTACAAAAGTACAAGCATACCTAATAATCTCCTTCTCCCTCCCTCTCTCCGTGTTGAGCTACACGTTACTCCTGGGATACCAGTGATCCTGACCCCTTCTGCTCCCCTGCCCAATCCACCCTGATGCCTTATTTCTGGTTGGAGTTCTCATCAAGTGGAAGTCACATGCTGCTGCTGAGGATGGCACCACATGGTGCAGCCCAAAGATCCTTGACATTGTTCAGGATGGTACCTCTGAAAAACCACAAGATGGCTTTGGACCCAATTAATATGAACAGTTATGCTATGATGGGTAAGACCACAATTACCACAAATTGAGAAATTGTTTTGCACTCAAGTCTCCATCAGTGAACAGTGGAGAAGTTCAACAAAACAAACTTCAGGTAAAAACTGTAATCAATTTCCTGGTTATACAACTGCACTATTTCACCATGTAGTATCAGCACATTTACAGAAGGGATTTATTTAGAATTATTGTACTATCTGGTGTCACCCAGACGAACATGGGTTCCCTTCTGAGTCTGGTTCCTCTCAAGGTTTCATCCTCATATCATCTCAGGGAGTTTTTCTTTGCAACCGTCGCATCTGGCTCGCTCATTAGGGATAAATTCATACATTTAAAATCAATATCATGAACTCATTTTTCTGTGGTCGCTCTCAAAACTGGATGCTGATGTGACTTATGGTCATTTATATTGTTACTGCAAAAAATAGCATGAAATATGGTGATATAGTTTTAAGTCTATATTTCACACACATAGCATAAGCTACATTTAAAGCATTGATACGAGTCTACATTTAAACAGAAGTTTAAACATCTACATACTAAATTAAAAGTTCTGCTTTGCAAAAATCAATAAGGAATAGTGTTTTTAGGGGTATTTTTTGGTTGTTGAACCTTCTTGTCCATCAGTCAATTACAAAAAAAAAAAAAAAAAAAAAAGAACACGAATAACCTGGACTGCTCATCTGCTTATCCCAGGCATCTGGGCTGGCCATTTGCCCCTGAATAAAACAAATTCCCATGCTGCTCTGTGAACACCTGCACTTGCATCTTATTGTTTGATTCAGATCAAATGAAAATGCTCATGCATTCAGAGTGACATCCTGTTTGTATTCAAAAAAAAAAAAAAATTATAAATAAATAAAATTAATAAAAGATGACAAAATATCTAGCAAGGTTTTTTTGTTTGCACACTGCAGAAAGAATTGAACTGCACTGTTACTTAAGTGTAGACGTTAAAACTCCATTATTTAATTTCAGCTTACCTTGACTCAGGCTGAGAGCCATGTTTCCCGAATTCAACACTTCATCAAACCGGCCTAAAATTGTCTGCAATCTGTAAAAATAAAAATAAAATGAACAAGAAGAGAAAGCCATGAATATTACAGACAACATACATGAAGGACTATTCCCAAATATTGCTGAGTGGTTATTAATACCAAACACTTCCGTTTTAAAATCTTGTTCGATTTTAAAAACAGAAGCAGTCTAATGAACCCGGCTTCTTTCTTGTAACTACGAAACACTGACACTCTTCACAGTCCCTATATACACACACACACCCACACACACACAGTAATTTCCGGACTATAAGCCGCTACTTTTTTCACAGACTTCGAACACTTAAACAAAACACTTGCGGCTTAAACAATGACGTCGCTAATTTATGGATTTTTACGGGCTAATGAGTTTCATGCCAAAACATTTAGCCTCGTCACATCGGACCAATGAAATT
>JAOUWY010000047.1:11879836-11898735 GCA_025728095.1 Prietella phreatophila | reverse complement strand
TCTCAGACTACATCATGCTTCAAGTGGCAGAAGGCAAAGGTCGTCTGGCTCCTGGCTATGGTCCTCAGCGTATCATTGAGAACATGTTTAACAACCAGGACCGCAATAAGGATGGACAGATCACTGAGGAGGAGTTTAAACTGAAGGCAGATGAAGCAGCTGCTCATGATGAGTTATGATAGCACATTCAGGGATGAAAGGAATGGGATTGGATGTGTGTCTGGATAGTAAAGTAGAGGTGTGGGTGCGCGTGGGGTAAAGAAGATAATACATTCAGCAGTGCGAGTAGTCAGTGCTGTTTGGAATGAGTGTTGTTGTGTATGTGAGAGATGTTTGGACGTTTTAATGGGTGTGTGCTTGCTTGTGCGTGATTATTTTAAAAACATTTTCAGAGTGCCAAAAATGTGATATTTTTTAAAAAATGTCCCTTTAATAAACACATTCCGAACCCCTATGTGAATCCCCGTATTTTAGCATCTCTAAAAATATTACTAATTGTAGTTAAGTGACTAATCATTCATTAGGGCTTTTCACACTTGAAATAGTTAACAGCAAATGTCATTCTAAACCCCGGGTAAACAGAATCCTGGGTTATCTTGGGTTGCTTCATGTTTCAAACTGCTCATACTTTACACGGGGTTAACAATTAATCCTGGGTATTCATAATATGATGTTTCACACTGTACATTCCTAAACTCTGGGTAAATGTTCTTATTTGCATATTTGCTGTGTCAACAACCATGACTGGATAACACAGTGCACAAACACAGGGTTTCTGTGACTGTGCAAGCACATGATATGACGTAAACTCTGTTCAATTTCTGTTTGGGTCTGTGTTGCTAAGCATCTCGCTGTAACATTCTAACACTGCACTACAACCAATACTGCTCATTGATTTTTTTTCAGACTTGACCCTTAGCACAGTATAAAATCAAACCTAGTCTGCATGATTATTGACCTAATTGTTTTCCTCAGATCATGTTTTATTACTTGCGATACTGGATCTGCATGCAGCATCTGACAATTATAGACTATTATCTTTCATTAGTCAAAGTTTCCAGTTGGATGGGGATATTCTATAGGTGATTGGACACAATTATTTAGTCAAATGAAGTGATTCTATGGTGTATACGAATCCAGTGAAGAAGTACAGTTCCAATTTTGGCAATTATGAAGCTAGCTGTTTTGAAAATCCAAACAAACCGGACCTCTTTCCCTCTAAAAACACACCTCCAGAAAGGCTAGTTCTGATTGGTTGAATGTTGGTAGTATGCAACATCTGGTGTTTTCTCTATCTCAGGCCCCACAGATAACAAAATTTTAGTTTATATGTATGGCGCATTGACAGAGAACTAACTTAATTTTGCTGACTGCAAAACTTTAATTAGAAAGTTCAATTCTATTAGCCCCATTTTCTGTTTAATGGTGGACATGTGAATGTTATGTTAACATTATGTTAATGATAACATACTGTTATTGTGTTGCATGGCCTATCAATACACCACAAACAAGTGGGTTGTCATATCTATATACAGTACATGCATGCAGTGTGCATCCTTTATACACAGAACTACAAAAAAAACCATTATAATTATATACTAGACCTATTATAAAAAATAAATATATAAAACATGTGCAAAACAGTAGATACATAGTACAGTACAAATAGGCTAACTAGACAATCCAAACACTGAAACAGAATAGTATTAAAGTTGATTAAACAGTACGGTAGTTGTGTGAAAATCAGCAGAATAAGAAACTGCATATAAACCATGGTAGGCCAGTTTTCCTCCCGGCTTACCTGCCATTATATTATTACCCTATCTTCCTCTTTTCACTCAGGAGTGTGTCTGCTATGATAGCACCTAGAAACACTAAATGTACAAAATAAGAAAATGTTATACCTGCAAGTAAGAAATGTAAAGAAAAGAGGAAAATTACACCAAATGAAAATAATGTTACTGTAAACTGTTAACTGATCATCGAGCCAAAGGGTTGAAATATTCTATCTGAAGAATCCATGTATAATTTTTTATGGACCCATAGTTTCATATTCAACTCATATTTTTCTATTCTGTGAGGTTACTTCTAAATGACAGTTGGGATTTACTGGTCTAGCTAGTTATAAATAATAATAATAATAATAATCCATCCATCCTCCATACCGCTTATCCTACGCATGATCGGTGGGCATCCCAGGGAACTTGGGGCACAAGGCATGGGACTAACCCATTGCATGGCACAATCGCACACACATTTACACTCAACAGACCATTTGGAAATGCCTATCAGCCTACAGTGCATGTCTTCGGATTGGGGGAGTAAACTGGAGTACCTGGAGTTAACCCCTGAAGCACAGGGAGAACATGTACAGAGGGTGTACATGGGTGAAGGTGAGATTCGAACCCCCAACTCCGGAGGTGTGAGGTAAACCTGTTTATTGTTATAAAAGTGTTGTTGTTATTATTCAAAGTGGAGAATTTCATCCACTTAGTGACTGCATGTACTTGAATAATTGCAAAATGACTGCATGCTGTTTGTGTTCTTTCCTGTGTATTTAGAGGGTGTACTTGAGCAAGACTTACTGTGTATTTTGCAGGTGTGGACTAATAACTACTGGGACAGAACTAGATGAGGGCACTGTCACACGAAACAACAACCCCATGCAAATTTATATATGCGCATTTCTCTCCGTTTGTTTATGTGTGCATATATTAGGGAGAGAACGAAAAAGCAGAGAGCCGATTGCCTCCATAAAGTGGATGACTTTTCACTATTCCTTTTAGACTTGCGCAAACTCCGTAGTCCTGTGAAGCATATGGTCAGAGGCGAGAGTGCGTGGGAGAGAGAAATGAGTAGAATAAACATGAGGTGAATTGATAAATGGGATGGTGTGTGTGTGTGTGTGTGTTTGAAAATCCGGTTCACGTTTTGTACCGCGCCTGCAGGGCGGGATCGGACACATTCAGCCTGTTAATGCCACTAACTCAGACCACAGAGTCGAATGGAGAGTTGACGTTAACCCCAACTCGAAAACATGCTACTTTAAACAGGACGCGTTCACTGTGTTGGTGTGACAATCCGTTTTCCACACTAGCTGCCCTTCAGAGATCCTGAACTCAGACACCTGGGGAACCTGGCGAGAGAGACAGGTGCGTTATGTGCTTTATCACACCTGCCATATACGACACATGGTAGACGTGACTAGTTCTGATTAGGAGGAGGATGGTTTTAGTGAACATACATGGTGCGCATGGTGAGGTAGCAAGCAGTGCGCGAGGACTTAATCCTGAGGGTGTGGATGTCATTCAGGAGTAATGACTTGACAGTGGTGTTGGATGTACAGTTCCTGACGACCTGGACAACTTCCAGGAATATGAAGAGGTTCTTCAACTAGATTTCGTAGGTAGAGTAAAACGATTTCCTTTCCAAAAACTGAACGTTGTTTACTTAAGTTTGTCTTAAGTACTCTCGTGGCAGTTGTACCGCGCATGCGCGCTGATATTTGGCAAGTTCTCCTTCAGAAGTAACTCGCTATCACAGGCTCAGGCATTGGTTTACCTGACTGTAACTCTCTTTGTTCTGCAAGGAAGTACTCCTTCCCCTTCAGCTGTGTATTACCCCATTGAATAGCGTGAATGATGATGATGATATTGTGAGACGCTTTTTAATATTTCTACTTTGTGTTTTTGTGTCATTTAGTGGAGTCAGAATCACTGTTTCTTTTTTGGCATATGACATAACATTAGATGGGACACCTTAATTACAGTAGATTTGCATAGTGGCCTAGTTTGCATTTTTTTTGGGTCATAAAATATCTAAAACAATGATATAATTGATGCCCTGGACATGTGGACATATGAATGGCGGCCTGGGAAAACCCTTCACATTGTGAATTTTTAATGTTGGATTGGTTTTTTTTGTTTGTTTGTTTGTTTGTTTTTGCATATATTTCAATCACAAGTAAAGCTCTACAATTTTCAAATCAATTCTACTTAAAGATGCCCCAACTTTTTCTACATTTACAACATAATCTACTAATTAATACTACTAAAAAATTAACATTACTCCTATTTTTGAAAGAATATTGTTTACAATAGGAACTACTGATTAACACTTTGATTATCAGCATCATATGCATCAGGTAATGTCTCATCACCTGAGGTAAATGACCTCAGAATTTAAACCTCTTTTCACTTGACAGATACTGATACTCGACTGACATTGGTGGGGAAATAATCACTGATTAAGTCAGTTAATTCTGTTGTGTTGATAAATTTTTTTATTTATTAGGTAATCTAAGCCTTACAAACTTTGTCCACGGTAATCTCTACAGACTGTGTTTGTGTGCTTTTCTGTTTTGCTGTTGATGTGATGGTGCAGGACCATCATGGACATTTTGACAGCCAGTATCTCATCATAGGCTGAATTTAATAGGGTCATATTCATTTCCAAGTAATATCTTAAAGTTCAGGCATCAAAGGGTGGTACTGGAAGAAAAACTCCATTTTGGTCCAAATCTGTTTTTGACCAAAGTTTTAAACATTTTTGGCTGTATTTCTAAATTGAGTCATTGCGACAGCTGATTGTTTTTTTTTTGTAGAATGCCACACATGGAAAAATCATGACATGAAAATTTGTCAATAATCATGACATGTTCAAGATGCAAGCAGTTCGGATATGTTTGTTTTCTGGTCACTAATTTTTAAGATATTTAATAAAAATGTAAGTCCAAACCCCCTAAGAGCAGTCTTCGGGATTATCAGTACTAAGGACACTCTTTCAAAACGTGATATCAGCTTTTACTTCACTGCTGGCGAGGTAATTGATTCATGCGTCCCCCTTTTTTAAACCGTGGGTTACATATTACCTACGATTTCTAAGACTAGAAAAAATAAGACTGAATTTGCGGGGTTCTGACTCTGAGTTTGATGTAACGTGAAGACCTTTCATATTTTATCTCCAAAATCAGCTATAGCTGAAGTTGGTGGATTTAGTGCTGATACATGATTGTTGTACTGATTCCTGATTTTGTTCATTTTCTTGGATATGTACACGGTGTTTTATGTTTGTTCCCTCTTGGTTTTTTGTTTTGTCCTTTGTACGCATGTAGTATTGTCTTTTGTTTTAGTGTGATTATGCTTTTGTTGGTTGCATAATTAATAATAAAAAAAGCAAGGAAAAAAGCCTGGATATCCATCCATCTATCCATTTTCTGTAGATATACATCCATCTATCCATTATCCTACACAGGGTTGCAGGGGAGCTTGGAACCTATCCCAGGGGACTCGGGACACAAGTTGGGGGACACCCCAGATGGGGTGCCAATTCAGCACAGAGCAAGATCACACTCAGTCACATACCCATTCATACACTACGAATTATTTAGAGATACTAATTAGCCTATAATGCATGTCTTTGGACTGGGGAGAAAACCAGAGTACCTGGAGAAAATCTACGAAGCATGGGGAGAACATGTGAACTTCACACGCACACAGGGCAGTGGTGAGAATCAAATCCCCAGGTGTGAGGCAAACATGCTAACCACTAAGCCAGCATGACCCCCAAGCCTGGCTGGAGATATATATATGATTACACACTGACATTGACGCAGTAAAAGCCTCACAATAAATGAACCAAAATCCAATACCTCTGATATTCCTGCATTCTCTACAGGACAGCAATCAGTTTTGGTGTTTGTCCTCTCATGATGTCATTATGCTAAAATCATGTTTTATTGGACAAGAGGTATTTGTATAGCATTTCAGAGGGAAATATTTACGCATAAATAATTCTGAAATTATAGTATGCAAAAATTTCTTAATGTGTCCCATATTCATCATATACTTTTTTGCAGATTTTTATGAATACAGCCTCTTTAGGTTAACAGTGTACTATTAATCTTACTATATCCTTGATTAAAATTAAGTCTGTGGGATGGGGATTGAAGAGTTATTCCGAGTTGACTGATTGGTGATTATGATCTTGTTGATGTTCCTGATGCAGTGTTTGCTGTGAAGTGAGTCTATTATGGAGGAGGAAACTCTCTTGGATTTGGGTGATCTGACTGAAGCGGAACAAACCATCATTTTAAATGTGTTGTTGAGGGATAATGAATTGCGCAACCATGATGAGGGCCGGATCAGGTGTGTTTGTGAGTTAAAATGTTAATATTATTTTAATATATTGTAAAATATGGTGATTAAAGGGAAAGTATTGCTATTTGTTGTGTATGTATGTTATCATGCTTCCATGTAATCTGTATGTGTGTGTGTGTGTTTAGCAAACTCAAACAAGTGGAGTCAGACCCAGTGCGCCTTCACTTCCTCACAGGTGCATGGTTCAGTGAGCAACGAGCCAAGCGCTATCGGAATCAAGGGGCCGATGTTGTTAAAACCTCTATACGCCGCAAAAGGAGGGATAAAGGTCATTTGATTTCTCGCTACCCATTTAAATCAGACAATGTGTCAAAGTATGCTCTAACTGTATGCCATATTTTTGTCCTGCATATGTCAAATTTTAATACTTTGTTCAGCTTTGCACTTATTTACCTTTTTTGTCAAATTTCCGGAGTTTTTCATTGTGTAGATTTGCCTGTGATGTCGGTGTTTAAAGAACAGAAATATATGAAGCAGGAAGAGACCACAGAAGTGAACACAGCAGACCTGGAAGATGGAGAAATTCTAGAAAAAGAAACAGCAATAGAGGACAAGGAAAAAGAAAGGTTGTATAAATCCTATTTCAATCCTATAATGAAAAATGTCAGCCTAAACTTCCCAGAACCTGAGCTGACTTAAATAAATCTTCCTCAGTCTCAACCTTAGTGTCGCCCCTGAACCACGACCAAGGACCAAACAAAACGCAAAGGTTAGTTTTGCAGGTGGTGTGAGTGTGTTTGTGTGTGTACACCCTATATTAATGCTAAAAATATATATACAGTACTGTGTAAATGTCTTAGGTATATGCGAAGAAATGCTGTACAGCAAAGATGCCTCCAAACATAAACATTTCTACATTAAAAAATAACCATATAGTGCAGTAATAAACAGTAATAAATGAAACAAAGTCACTATTTAGTTAAAAAACTTTTTCTGTAGATTTACAATTTCTCTTCACTGGAACTAAGAGGCCCAAACCTGTTTCATCATGACAATGTTCCTGTGCATAATATGAGATCCATAAAGACATGGTTTGACAAGGTTAGAGTGGAAGAACTGACCTCAACCCCACTGAACACCTTTGCCAGCTGTGCACTAGGCTTGTCACTTGACTTCAGTGCCTGACTTCACAAATGCTCATGTGTTTATACCGTATTACTGGACCTGGTTTTCGAATAGGCACATATTGGTGTGACTGCCAGGTATCCAAATACTTTTGGCCATATAGTGTACCTTACAGTCTAATTTAGCCTCACTGTGGAATCTGAGATTGAACAGTGAATATCTTTTTTATGCATTTGAGTATTTGACTAACATTTTTTTGGTTGTTTTTTATTTTGCTAAAGAATAAGCCATCCCTAAAGAATATTTACAATAAACACAAAACTTGTATATAACTGACATTTTATTTTCCTCTCTAGAATATTGAACAAAGAGAAGACATTTCAGATGTTGAGTCAAGGGAAATTACTGAAGGCAAGTTATTTTCAAAACAAATGTCCCAACAGGAACTAGCAGACGTGTCCGTGTCCTTATCTGTCTCTTCTTTCTGTCCATCCTTCTGTTTCAGGAAGTGTTACAGATTCAGAGGCTTTAGAAGACAGATCACTGCAGAACACAACATCATCACTACAGGTATTTGCACAAAATACAAATGTATTTGTTGTATGTATTTATTAAGATGTCAAGTTGGATTGATTATGCAGTAATGTGTAATGTACCCTATATTCAGATCATGAGCTCTTCAAAGTGTTTTGAAGTCTTTTTCAGTAAATACATCTTGATACTGGTTCTGGATACTGGTCATGGACTAAGAATGCCATCAGTTGAAAACTCTGTCTTGTATGTGGTCTGCTTATCTATAGGCTGATTCTGATGGCGATATTGATTCTGGCAGTACTGAACTGTACTACAACAGATTTGGCTCAGTAAACAACTTGTACTCTAATCATACGGTATGAAGCAAACACTCCTGCATATAGCTATGCATTGTACTGCAGAAATGAAGCAATTCACACCCATTTCATACTTCGCAGTGCTTTAACTGACACATCCTCATCTCCTCAATCCTACAGCTTTCAGCCAATGATGCCAAAATCAACTTCAATCCATGAATGTTTCTTTATTCAGGAAAAAGACATGTTACACCATGAAGATCTCAGCAGCTTTTACTATGTATTTATTTGCACCTTCACCTTGACTTAATCAGAAGATGTTCACAGAGTACAGACAGCTGGGCACCAGCTTCCTAGTAGAGTCTGGAAAGTGTAAACATCTAGCATAAATATATCAAGGCAACACTATAAAAGAAAAGTTTGTCTCACATTCACATGCATAGATGGCTCCAGAATTATAAAACAAAACTCTGAAATATTTAAATCCTCTTGGAGGAATAAAGAATTGAAAAGAAGAGGCCACCAGGGTGAGAGTTTCCTATGAAGGCCGTTACAATATGTAACGTAAGCTTATGGAATAAACTCCCCACTTTCACTGAAATTCCCAAAATATATAAGAAAATAGGACCAACAAATACATGGGTAACATGGGCTTGGTGCCGCACCGTTGCAGGGTACAGGGTTCAATCCTGAGCTAGGGTTATTGTCTGCATGGAGTTCTGTACGTTCACTCTGTGTTCATTGGGATTTCCACTGGGTACTCTAGATTCCCCATCATACAAAAACCTGGCTACACTAAATTGTCCCAAGCATGGGGTGCAGTAGTGTTTTGTTTGCTTGTTTTTCTAATTATGCCGTAACAAAGAGGACCAAACAATATACACGATCAAAAAAAATCAACAACAGTTCTGGGTCATATAGAATATAAGCTTGGTAGTAAACAATCCAAAGTGCAAATCCAAAATCATATTTAAAGAACACAGGGCTGAGTAGATACACAGAATATCAGATGCAAGCCAGAACAAAGTGATATCTAGGGCAGGAAAACCATAAAAGCAAGGTAGGTGTCAAACACACAGACAAATCACAATAATCAAAGCTCAGCACTTACTCAAAAGAATAGCAAACTAGCAAGTTCATGTGTGTTTTATATGATGCAGACAGGAAATGAGCATAGCCACTGAGGATGGGTTCAGTATTCAGGGCAGCCTGCCATCTGGTGGCTTTTTGGAGGACTGTCCGTGTCAGATGTTATGTATACCTTGTGTACAGTGACTGGCAGTACCACTAGGAAACATATTTAACAGACAGTGAAAAAATCAACTCGTTACTTTACTTTGCAACTAACAGTGCCATGATCATGCTGTCTATCAGTAAGTCTGTGCTAACATTAGCTAACAGTATGACTGTGTTTGTCTCCCATAGATGAGTGGCAGCATGATGAGCCTATACAGTGTTGGGGATTTTGGAAGTGTTACTGTGAGTGGCCAGATCCAGTTCTCTCTGCAGTATGACTCTAGGAAAGAGGAGCTTCATGTGCGAGTATGTCGCTGTCAGGACCTGGCTCCAGCGCGTAAAAACCGCTCTGACCCGTAAGCGTTGGGATATTTAAACATTAATGTTGAGAGGCCATCTCACAAGTGTATGTATATCCATATTCACACCTTACGTTTTTTTATGCAGGTATGTGAAATTATACCTCCTTCCAGATAACACATCTCACAGTAAAAGGAAAACTTCAGTAAAGAGGAAAACCTTAAATCCTGTATATGATGAAACACTCAAGGTAAGAATCTATCAGTTATAGTTGCATAGTAAAGTATAGCTTTAAGGTATGCTATTATTGTTGTTCTTGTTGTTGATGATAATGCTATTAGCTACATATTATCATATAAACCTACCACATAGGTCACTTTGTAGTTATACAATTGCATTATGTAATACAATCCATTACTTAACATTAACAAGCCATAAGCCTTAGCATGAATAAGCACAAACAATGTTAAAGTAAAAAGTAATTGATTTAAAAATATATATATTAATACATATACAGCCTTGATGAAGGGTTTGTGAACTTCAGTGAACCTTGGATTGTCAATTAACATTAAGTTGAAACCATTTAAGGTGGCTGTTGGAATCAAAATTAGAAAGAGAAAAACCTTGACTCTGGGAAAGGAGTTTAAGTAACTTAGGATCTTATTCATGAGTATTAGCAAAGAGATGCTGCCATCTATTCTCAATCAGCTCGGTGCCGATAGCTTGACCAGTCTGAGAAAACTCGCTGAGGCCCTGCCCAAACAAGCTGGTGATGGAAAAGCACCAGTGGCAGCAGGAGAGGAAGATGATGATGAATTGATTGGGTCCCTTCTGTGGTGGTCTGATTTAGGGCTGTGATTGAAAGAATAAGATCGCCAATACAGGCAGTATAAATTCTCTGCAAGGTTGCTGGGTTTACTCTTTGTAATAACGTGAAAAGCTCGATAATCAAGTAGAGATTCTGAGTAGGGAGCTTCACCTCTGATTTTATAGGAGCCGGTTGAAGTGGTTTATCTTACAAGCATGCCTGGAATTGGTTCTTGGTAGAGCTGTATCAACCATATCCCATTGGATGGAGACCTTGAGGCAGGCCTAGGAACCACTAAAGAGATTAGGTTTCTAAGTTGGCTTGGGATCGTCGGAGATCCCCTAGACCTGAAGCTGTGGCTCAAGAAGTCTGGGATGGAAAATGAATAAATGAACGAATAATATACCTACATTAGCCAATGCTTATTCCATACATGTCTAAACATAAGTATACATAAATTATCATGAATAAAATTACTATGTTCCTAAATGATAAATTCATTGTAACCCACTGTTAAACAATATTGATTAATACAAGCATTACTTACTTTTTTTTACATTATTTATGGTGTATTAATGTAGATTTTATGTTGATAATGTTAATTTGTCACAAATTAGTTACTTAAAGAAACATTAATGTTTGTTTAGATTTGATTTGAACTGGAGTCTTCTTTCATTTGTATTCAGTAAACACCATGAAGAGTAAGAGTAAAACGATATGATTTAAAATGCATACATATTAATCATTTCTGTTTTATATTTTAATAGATTTTAACATAAAATTGTAGCGCTCATCTATAACTCCATTTTTTAACATTAATGAAAAAATACTCTAATCTTTATCCCAGTATAAAGTACGTAAATCGGACCTGCTGGCTCGCGTCCTCAGTGTGTCAGTGTGGCATATGGAGCGTGTCCGGAGGAACCTGTTCTTGGGGGAGGTGGAAGTGCAGCTCAATCAGTGTGATTGGAGTCAGAGTAAACCAGCATGGTACCCTCTTCAGCCTAGGGTGAGTGAAATACAACCTGCAACTAAAACAGACAAACTCAGTCAATTGAGTGTGTTGTGTCATGTAAAAATGATCTATTTGAGTGCACTATCACTTTCTGTCTCAGGTACAAATGAATCCTGAAGCTGTCCTCAGCAGGGGAACCATCTTACTAACACTTAAATTCATACCACCTGGCTCTGAAGGTCACTGAACACACACATGTATATAGAAACAGAGATGTATACAGTAATAAAAAACTCATATATTATGCATGTATTTGCACATGTGTATATGTGATATCTTGGCAAATTTGTTGATACAGAAGGAGGGTTCCCTCTCACTGGTGAGCTACATATTTGGCTGAAGGAGATTGTTGGACTCCTTCCCCCAAAACGTGGCACTCCAAATATCTTTGTAAAAAGGTAAACGTACACATATTCACAAACATCTGTAGAAAAATGAATAACTCTGTAGGTAACAGTACCAATGTGATATGACAAGAACTAATCTGTACTTGTCTTCATAGAAAAAGTACATTTGGTGTGTTTGCAGTGTGATTTTGCCAGATGAGACCGGTGTTAGCGGTCAGCAGACACGGGTTGTCCATGGCTCAGTCAGTCCTGTATTCAACCACACTATGGTGTATGATGGTCTGCAGTCTGTTGACCTCATACAGGCCTGTGTTGAAATTACTGTGTGGAACACTTCCAGCTGTCTAGGAGGCGTGCACCTCAGCACAGGCTCAGGTACAGTGGGTATTCAGATGCATAGATAGATACATACAAATACACTATCATGTTTTCCCCTCCAAAACATCCATTACACAAAATGTGATGCATGACAATTTCCAAATGCAATGGTTTTGCTGGAAATATCCTTTACTTTTGCTTTATATCACCTTCCACTTCTCTCTACTTACATTACATTCATAGAGTCTGTCTCACATTCTGCAGAATACTGTGCAATTCATCTCACAAAATTTAATGGGTTTTTGTTTAATTTATGAATCACTCCTGTTCTTGTTTTTCATCTTTAAGTTTTCCTACTGTTGTAGCTTGACTATGCTAATGTAATCCACCTCAGACAATGTAGAAAAGATATTCATCAGGATGTCATGTTTCCTAGTAATATATTACATGATTCACATATTCTAGGAACTGATCCTAGAATCTTCCCAGGATTTTAATCTTCCTCGGATTTGACCTATATTCACAAGGATTGTTGAATTCCCATGCAAAAGTGCCTGTGTAAAAGGGAACAAAGAAGCACAGATTTTATACCTTTTATTATCAGAAAGGATTTCTTAAACATAGAATGTTACAATTCTGGTTGATTGGACTAAACATGGCTACACAACACTTCACAGCAGCTCAAAATGATTGTTTAGTGTGTGTGCAACTCTGTACATCTTGCATGTATAAAGTGTGTGTGTGTGTGTGTGTGTGTGTGTGTGTGTGTGTGTGTTAATTAGGTGTGAGTTATGGTCAGAAGGTTTGTTGGATGGACTCCACTGAAGAAGAAATCAGTCTGTGGAATACAGTAATCCAGAACCCCAACAACTGGGTGGACATCTCTCTGCCAGTCAGAACCAACCTACAGTTGTGCTGAAAGTAAAATACCTGGCCTTGTCTATCTAACAGGACAGTCCAGTGACTTCCTCCTTTGTTCTTTCACAGAGAATTATTTCTTTCTCTCTATGACATTCTGCAAGTTACTTAAATTATATAATATAATATGTTGGTCTATGCATTCTTGGTTCCTATAAGGAAAAATCTGTATTTTGCTATTTATTAGCAGCAATATGTAAATTTTGAGGACCTCTCTGGACATCAATGCTGACCCCTCAGAAAATCATAGTGATTGGGATTGTGAGTTTTCTGCTCTCTTAAGCCTCCTCTCGGGGTTGTGGGGAGATGATGTATGACATATGACAAATCCATGTTGGCATATGAGTTCAAAAACTGTGTGCAATATCAGCTCTGAAAGCTCTGAATTACTCTTTTAAGCTTTCATTACCTAAGATAAAAATAATAATTGTGGAATCTTTGACAAAATGCCAGTAACTGAAAATGTCACATGTCTGTTCAGTGATTTTTTTTTCACAGTTTGTTATATTGCTACTTCATTAAATGTTTTGTAAATACTTTATGTATTACAAAGTATACATTGGGAGCACCTGGTGTGAAAGATGTAGCCTCAGGTTATCAAGGTTGCCATGTCTCAGGATTACATGAGACATATATACATACAGCATTGCAAAAGGCAGTTAGAGCTAGATGATTATTTTCTGCAGGAGTCGTGCTTTGAAAAGAAGCAAGCAGTCTGGTGTTGTACAACAAGGGAGTAATATTCTCCCCCTCCTATTGCCAGCTGCACTGGCAAGTTTGGTACTTCCAACATGGGAGTATAAAAATAATTTGTTAAAAAGAGTTCTTAAGGTTGTAAAAGACAGAATGGTTTGGTATCTGCTAATCAAATAAATAGAAAAATGATCACGTAATGTTTCAGTGTGTGTGTTCATGGCTGTGTGTACCATAAGCTTGATCAGGAAAATCACTTGGAATTTTCACTTTACATTTACATGTATTCATTTGCAGACGCTTTTATCCAAAGCGACTTACAATAAGCAAAGCGATATATAGAGCAGAGAACAATACAAGTAGTGCTACTATACAAGATCCATTAATTGAGCTCACTTAGATTACATTTTAATTTATTGTATTTTATTCAAATTACATTCACTGTGGTGAATATAAAAGGTGTGTGAACCATCATTAGGTAAAACCCCACAACTTGATCCGTTTCCCTTAGTGGCTTAAAAATGAAATCAAAGCAAATAAATAAATAAAAATGGATATGAGGAGTGTTCTTAATGTAATCAGTTGGACTTGATTTAATTTACTCCATTATCAGTTTGTTTTAGATTTAGCTGTTTTACACACAACCATAATGTAAAGAACTACTCAGAGTAACCACAGAAATATACGTGTCATTATCTACTATAAATGTTTAGTTTCAAGTTTTGCTTCTCATCTTAGGTTTCAGCCAATCTTGAGTTACACAAAGTGTTTTGTATCCTGTCTTTATGTGCTTAGGTTATACAATAACGGCAGTATCCGTTTTTTATTCCTGACCTAAGCAAATCTTATCTTAACGTCTGGATACTAAACGACTCCGTATTTGATACACAGTGCACCATCTAGTGTGTGAGTTGTTATGCCACTACCCCATATGAAGTGCACTTGTATAGGGGGCATGAAGCTGTTTAAAAGTGCACCCAGCGCATGCGGATCTTGAGTTGTTTCAGCTGACTGAGATCATGTGAGCGCGAGCCACTTGAAGTCACGTGACTTCATGGAGTCGGGGCTGCGTGTTTTGATTGGCTCGCGCCGCATATCGCTATCTTAATAAGCAAGAGCTGTTAATAACACGGTGACGTTTTCGGGTGGTTTTGTGCAGATGTTGATGTACGAGTTTTACTAACCCGTCACGTCACCATGTGGATCTTCCTAGCTGCAGGCGTGTTGGTCGGCTGTGCTTCAGGTAGGACTGCTTTTCAGACACATACATTCCCCCAAATGTGTACTCGAAAGTTATTTTTTTTTCTGTAACTGGATATTGAAATCTGTGGCCTGTAACATGAAGCCGGTTTAGGTGGCTGGCCAGGTAAGTTTCAGTTTAGTTTGTGCCAGCTCTGGGTTTTTAGGTACCATGAAAGTGGCTCTGCTTTTACCGGTGTTCATTACCATAGTAACTTGCACTCCATGTCTAACCTGCTCCGGGGCAGGTGATGTTCTGGATAATAGAACTCCTCCACCCAAATAGACCAATCAGCTGTGAGCAAAGTGACTTTATATAAGTGATGCAACTAATTCACCTCCCCAGCGCAGACTGTAAGAAGAGTACTTCTCAGAGAAGCCTCTAATTATAATAATTTATATTAAATGAAATGACAAAGATGTTGGGGTTATGAGTTTTCAATCCGTTTATCCTTATTGTGTGGCTATAAAAGTAAACTTAATTACACAATCAGTAATGTTCCCGAGTTTTGGCAGCCGCAGCCGTGCTGCTTTTTGCTGTTAGTGTAGGTTTAATTTCCTCATATTTCTGCAAAATTATTTCTTGCTTTTCAACCAAAAGTATGCACAGCTGCTTTATGTAGAAACCTTTAATGTAGAGAAAGGTTCTAGCTTTATGTCTGACTCTTACAAAGGGCTGAATCTGGAGGCTCCTTCCAAAAACATCTCCCAATATAAAACTGCACATTTCTAATCTATGTGTAGTGACTGCCATACAGGAGAGTTGTTCCTATAGACACGAAGTATTAGGACAATTTAATGTATCTGGGACTATTGTCGGAGCTGCTGTTGCACAAAGGGCAGTGGATAAGACGTTGGGCTACTGATTGGAGGGTTGTGAGTTCTAACCCCAGCTCTGCCAAGACACCACTGTTGGGCCCTTGATCAAGGCCCTTAACCCTCAACTGCTTGGATTTATAAATTTAAATAAATGTAAGTCGCTCTGGATAAGGGTGTCCACCAAATGCCATAAATACAGAAATTTACCAAACACCTTCTGACCAATCAGAATATAGAATTCAGCAATTATGTAGTATATTGAGTTAAAAGGGCACACATGACTGTTTTGATGTCCATATTTAAACTCTTTTTCTATGTCTATAGTGTTGCAAGCTTCACCTCTTGCAGGGCAGATGGTTCCTGATTTTGGACAAATGTACCACATAAAAGGTAGTCACAAGACTTTTTTTCTTTGAATGGCTGTTAAGTCTGGGACTCATTGTCACTCCTTTGAAGGTGTGATCTCATTACCCTATGCTGAAATCAAGGAACCATTTGAAGGCTGGTATGATCTTCAGGGGAAGAGAAGCAGAATTGATTATTACCATGGTGAGTTTGGTTTCACAATATTGTTTTTTAGGACCCCTTTACCTCTTATTGTGCTGACCTGATGATTTAAGGATAGTATCAGTTATCTTGAGTCAGAAAATGTTTTGGAAGTTCACCTCCGTTTACTGCAGCTGCCAGTAAACTATTTGTTCAGAGTAAAGTCTCTGACACTTTAGACCCTTTTTAAATCTCATGATGATTGATGTACTCATCATGGTGAGATAAGTAGCCGATGAGCTGGGTCAATTGTGTTATATGATTTGCTGTCCACTGTCGTTCTGTCTCTGTACCCGATTTGGTCATTTTCTATGTTTTCAATATCGGGTCCAGATGTGTTTGAATCAAATGCTGCAGCGGTGTAGATTTCCATGAGCAGAAGGAGTTTGAATTTCTTCAAGCCTTAATGTCTTTCAAAAGATGTAGTTATTTTGTACACTTCTAGAGACCTTCTTCTTGTGACAAGTATCTAACTCTCAACAAAAATCATGCTGTACAAAGGAAACACTAAACATGAACTTTCTAGCTTTTGTTCAGGATTTCTGGAAACTTTTAGTTCCTTATATTCTACAGGAAACTTTGGGGAAACCTGCAATTGTCAAAGAATAATGAAATTTAGTACAGAATTAATCTGAATTTTGAAATTGATAAATATTTTGTATGTATTTAGCAGTTTTTGTCTTGCTTGTGACCACTCCCAAGCTACTGTACCTACCGCTTATCTTTACACAGGTTATGCTTATGCATACATAATTAATGTCTGTTACTTCTGCTTTGTGGTAACTCATTGGCAGGACAAGTCTCCACTTTTCAGCTCGGAGCAGCAGGAGATCAAGGTGTCAGCTACAAAATCACACCTGTGACAACTGAGACTGAATTTAATGCCATGAAATGCTTCCAAGTCAATGGCACTAAGGAGGATCCAGTTCTGCCTCAGGCTGCACTACCTGATCTACAGGGCTTTCAGGTGTCCACTTTGTTTTAAGAAACTTTTTGTTTTAATAAATGTTTGTGCCCACCTTTTGAATTATACATCATGAACATAGTTCACATAACCTAATGCTTGAATGAGTTTTGTTTTGACGAGTCTGCATTTGTGTACAGTTTGAACAAATGGAATACTTTGCGGGCCTCTTGTGTGAAGTGTGGAAGAATATAACTGTTGTTGGACACAAAAAGAACACTTACCGTCTGTGGGTGGCCCGACCAGAGGGTGGGGCATCACTGGCCAAACCTTACCATTATGAAATGATGGCTACAACACGCTTCTGGGATCCCACTATGACAAATACCTCATCGACTACGGTGACTTCAGCCCTCAAACCAATCCTAAAGACTTTGATCTGCCAGAAGGTAAATTGCCCATTATTTTCTCACACTTGCTAACACAGGTATGTATAAATTCATGTGCCTCTTAATATTGACCTATCTAATTGATGCTGATGGTTGTGTTTTTTTTTTTTTTTAAAGGTATGAGCTGTGGTGATTTTCCTGGTCCAGGAGTGGCACACAGAATTCTGGCCAATCCCATTCAAGACCTGATTCACACTTCTCCTGTGGGCCATGCCCATCGCTTATTTGGACACTTTAAGGAAAAATATGAGCGTAACTATGAAGATGAAGTGGAACATGAAAAGCGAGAACACAACTTTGTACATAATGTTCGGTAAGGAAATAACTTGATATTTCAAAGTCATAAAGCCCTATTTTATGCCTGACACTAGGTGGTGGAGGAATTATGTTTTCTGTCTGTCCAAGATTCATGTTTGCATGATATCTCAAGAACAAGTGTTTGTAGGATTTGAATGGGATCATCATTGTAGCCTGCAGATAAAGTGATCTTTGGTTTGGGTATTTATCCAAACAGGCTCAAGTTCACATCAGGGACAAATATCTGTCTGAAAGGACAACTTGTTTGCTGTTGTTGAACATTATGCTTGTGTAACATAATGATTTGATCAACTCTGTGATTTGTGCTGCAGTGATGTTTAATGACATTATTACCTGCCAGTCTTTACACATTTTGCACAGGAGCTATGCAGTATAACATTGGAGTACACTAGTTCGAGCTGTCACTCAGTGACACCAAGAGAGTTCTGTTTCTCACCAATAAAATGGGATGTGCCAATCGATTTATGAAATATATAATACAATTTATAGTATGTATGAAATATTTATTTAAAGTGTGCTGTTATAGTTTTCTTTACTGATCATTTACTATGGAATAACCTAAAAAATGCTTCATTTTCACATTTGCCACTTGCAACAAGCAGTTCCAGACTCCACAGCTGCCAATATTACACCTTCCTTCCCTTACTCTCCTTAAACCTGATCTAGTAGAAATGCTTGTTTTCCTGTCTTTTTGTAGACTGTTGGTTCTGGACAGTTAAATTATTGCATTTATTGGTTTTCTTTTCAGTATAAACATTAATCAAGCCCATTAGATACTAAAACTGCATGATTTGCTGACAATTGTGCTTCTTCTTTTTGCAGGTATATTCAGTCTATGAACAGAGCAGGCCTGTCGTATTCCCTCTCGGTAAATCACCTGGCTGATCACACAGAGGAAGAACTGGCGATGATGAGAGGTGGGAAAAGGGGGAAGAC
>JAOUWY010000047.1:11843199-11862038 GCA_025728095.1 Prietella phreatophila | reverse complement strand
CACACACACACACACACACACACACACACACACACACACACACACACACACACACACACACACACACATATATATAGTATATACACATACTCATTCACAACTAGGAGCAATTTGTGTAAAAGTCTTTATTATTATAATAATTTATTATCTTTATACCTTTAGACTAATGGCTCCAACCCTGAAGCTGGTGCCTCTAGTTGCTCTTAGTTATTATCTGATTCTTTCTGGCCAGGATGAGCCCACCTGTTCTGTCAGGTCATAATGGTTTCTTTATTTGTTCCGCATGATTAAAAACATGAAGCAAATCTAAGTTAATCTGCCAAGACATTGTGGATATTATCTGCTCCATTTGATGGAAAATGTATTTTATATTGTGTAAAACACGTTATTTAATTTATTGCCTCACTTGCATCCATGCTGGAAAAAACAAAACAAAACCTACAATAGAAACCATCACAGAAATGATAATAGTTTCCACAACAAATATCCATTACAGACCTTTATACATTTAAACCAATACAATTCCCATTATAACCATTAAAACCTTTACAAATTCTTTGAGGGTTACTATTGTTTGTTTTCAGCAGGGATCTTTTAAATGTTGTTGTCAACCCGCCCTGTATTTTATATTTAATACTTTCTACATTCTAAGATTTATTCTCATGGTCTACTTTCATTAAAACGTTCATTCATCCATTCATATTCAGTAATTGTGAGCATTTGAGCTTTCATCGTGTGTACATTGGGGTTATATATATTTTTATTTAAATCAGAGACATGTAATGAATTGTTTAGTAATGTATTAATTCACAATGTAATTTTAGTTTGCAAGTCGATGGAGGGAGGGAATTATATTTGTGTGGCCACAAAATATAACAAATGTAATGTTTAAATGCTTTTTTTTATGACAATAGAACAAATATAAAACAGATCCATGTAGAATAGACAGGATTGGGTTCTTCCTTTCGTTTGTTATTTGAACCGAAAGCGTGGTTTGTCGTCATTTCCGGTTTTGTTCAAGATGGAGGCGAGTGGACTGAAGTTAAATTTCTGGGAGAATGGACTCGCGCCTGGACAGTTTTATTCGTTTCCAGGTGCCGGTAATAGTACAGTTCCTGGATGTGGACCCGTACGACACACACTGTAAGCTCTAAACATTCCTGCTTTGTGTTTTTGACGTTTAATAACTCATAATTTCCCCATCTAGCTCGCGGTGTACTAGTTTCAGTTTAGCTAACAGTGCTGTATCATCATGGAGGAAATCGCTTGGCTAGCTAACAAGCTAACTGCTGATTGACTGTGTTGTTTAGAGAAGGGGGATAAAAACCTATCAGATCCTGCTACACGCATTTGGTCAGTGCAGAAAGGAAGCAATGGGATAATCTAACTTTAATATGAGCTATTATTAATTAATAACAGCCCTCGTTTTCAGCTTGTAATGTAGCTTAGCTTGTAGAACTAGACAATTGACGTGTCTTAAAGCAAGCAAACAAACAAGAAAAGACTTTGGCGTAATACTTAAATGTGAGCTACTAGTTAGATACATAAGGGTTTACATATGTTTTCCCCATCCAAATTATTGTATTTGAACACTAATCTGTTTTTTTTAACTTCTCATTTTGATTATACTCTAATAATGATAATAATTTGTTACAATGTGACCAACACCTTCAGAGTTTTATTTATTTTATTTTTTTATTGTCTTTGACATTTTTTTTTCCCTCCCTAGTAATCCCATGGTGACTGGGACATCGGTGCTTGGGGTGACGTTTACAGGCGGTGTCATCATCGCTGCTGACATGCTCGGCTCTTATGGCTCACTGGCCCGTTTCCGCAACATCTCCCGCCTCATGAAAGTCAATGACGCCACCATCCTTGGAGCTTCAGGGGACTACGCAGACTACCAGTACATCAAACAAGTCATTGAGCAGATGGTGTAAGTCTTTGCATGGAGTTATGCCTGTATTATTCTGTACAGTCTAAATCCTCTGTGTGAGTCATGTTAAGCCAGGCACTGTATGCTCTTTAAACACTTTTAGTGCACTACACCTTTTGAATCGCCAATCATGTACAGCCAAGGCATGCAAAGATATTTGGACTAATTAACATACAGTGTCCAGATGAAGAGCTCATTCTTTCCCGTTTAGTAATTGCTGTATCCTGGTCAGGGTGCTGGTGGATCCACAGACTACCCTGGAAACACTGGACATAAAGTGGGAATATGCCCTGGATGGGACACCAGGCTATCACAGGGCACCATGCACACACATTCACAACTAGGAGCAATGTAGCATAGCTAGTCCACTTACTGGCATGTTTTTGGGAGGAAGCAAGAAACCGGAGAACCAGTGACCGGAGAAATGTCAGGAAATCAGTTTAAAAACTTGCATTAAGTAATGTATCTATATTGCTATGAAGAAGAAAAAAATATGTGCTGATTGTTTAGGATTGATGAGGAGCTCCTTGGAGATGGCCACAGCTATAGTCCCAAAGCCATCCACTCCTGGCTTACTCGTGTCATGTACAACCGCCGCAGCAGAATGAACCCACTCTGGAACACGGTCGTTATCGGTGGATTTTACAATGGAGAAAGGTTAGTTTTCAAAAAAGTTTTTCCATAACTACAGTGTAATTCTTAATCCCTGTTCAGCAAACAGCCTTACAGTACTGTACATTGGATTTTACTAACTAGTTGTACTTTCATTTAGCATAATAAAATTTATTCAGACATTTGATTATTGATGTATAATTATTCTGACATTTTTTTTCAACCTAATCTCTATCTACTACATCTGTAGCATGTTTACCACATTACCACAGACACTGATTCCCCATGTTTTCCTGCACTCAGAAAAGAACAGACAACCTGTTTACTCAAAACTAACTTGTATTATAAGTCTTGGGGCAGTTGTTGGATGTATCCACTCCTGCCTTCCTCAGTATGAAGAAAGTGTGTGTACTTCCTGTATTCTTGTCAGTGGCAAATACACTACTTATGTGTTGGGTGATTTTTTTTTTTTTTTGGTGAAATTAGGTTGAAAATAATAGTATTTTTAATAATAGTCAACTATGACTTCTATAAATGTGGATGACACTTTGTAAAGGAAGCTTGGATGTCTCTGCAAGTGATATGGTCGCCTGGAATTGGAAATTGAGGATATAGGACATGAGCACTAACTAGTGTGCGCAACTGTCAAGCCACTTGGTATTGGGAATTGACGGATATTTTTCACAAACCTCCTGTTTGTATTTTGTAGCTTCCTCGGCTATGTAGACAAGCTAGGTGTTGCATATGAAGCTCCAGCAGTGGCCACAGGATTTGGTGCATACTTGGCTCAGGTGAGTGTTAAGTCTGCTCAGCTGCTTATTTAGGGCTTCTTTGTATGTCTTTTTTTTTCCCCAGACATCATGTGAATTGCTTCTTATCTGTTACTGTGTATGTCTGTTTCTTTTCAGCCCTTGATGAGAGAGGTGCTTGAGAACAAAGTAGAAGTTTCCAAGGATGAGGCAAGGGCACTGATCGAGCGATGTCTCAAAGTGCTGTATTACCGAGATGCTCGTTCTTATAACAGAGTGAGAACTGTTCCTGATCTTCATGAATAAATATACAAGAAACGTTTTACCTTATTGCGTTAAATCTTCGTATCTGCAGGACATGTTACATGATGTTACATTGTTTCTGTTTTGCTTTAGCACGAGATTGCCATTGTGACTGAAGAAGGGGTTGAAATTCTTGGACCGCTGTCATCAGAAACAAACTGGGAAATTGCCCGTATGGTCAGGTGGGTTACATGATGTACTATTCTGTAAGTGTTATGATAGTTTTTTTTTATGGGAGGTTGAAAAACACCAGGTCAGCAAAGTTTAGCAATTTCATAATTAACATTTTTTAAGTAATAAATCTATTACTCAAAAATAACAATGAAGCAGCTGTGACATAGGTTGTGTCAGTTTAAAAGTGGCTATTCTTTTTTTTTTTTTGGTCACAACTTGAAGCTTGAGTCTCATTTCATCATTTCAAAAATGATTATTCTTCCAGATAAAATGAGTGATCAAGTATAATATTTTCTTCTTCTTGCAGTGGCTTTGAATGAAGGCTCGTTTTGCTCGTCTGAATTTCTTTCATCAATGGATTATTTGTACCGCGTTGGAACTGCGTTATCAAGACTACACTTAGTTTGTTTTACATTTGTATTTGACTTTATTATTCTAAAATGTGGAAAAATAAAGAATGAATGTGTCTAAACCTTTGACTAGTAGTATATATTAATTATATTATGACAAAATTAAACCATCTGTTGGTGCACCGGAACACTGTACTGTCTGTGGTACCACCATCATATAGAGGTAAACAAACTCATCACGTTTGCAATGGGAAGACTCGTGTATGATGTAAATTTGCAATTGTGAAATACCTTAGATTGTTTGTTCTATAGCATTAGATTGCAGATACATCCAGTCCATAAAAAAGTTGCTATCAAGGGAAGGGGGGGGGGAAATCACCCATGCAAACAAACATTAACAATGCGTTTATTGATTACAAAAAATGTCCCTTTTAGAAAAGTCTAGAAAAAAAAACATTTTAGGGATAAAGAGGTTTACTTAATATCAAAGGACAGCCCTTTAATTATGACAAGCAGCCCTAAATACAGTAGATAATCTGTAACACGTGTACACAGAGGACTTTTTTTTTTGTTGCTCATTTGCAATGTGAACGCTTCACAGCAGTAATAGTACTCAAAGAAATAAGTGAACAGTAACACTTTGGCTGGACTATAAAACAGTTCAGCAGTCAAAGCAGACAATTAAATTCATCTGTACATGGCTACAATAGGGTTTTTTGAGACATTTTAGAGGTGTGCCTTTAAATGTGTAAATGATCGAAACAAGTACTGCAAGCAATATTAGTATCGCTAACCTACATTTATCACTGCAGCAGTTGTTTCTTGTTGCAGCTGTGTTTGAGAAGACCTTTGCTGGTTCTGCTAACTTTGGGAAATTATTACAAACATGGGAAAAGCATGAGGAATGACAGAAATAATGGAAAAAATATTAAACAATTCACTTTCAAAGACAGACACATGACACTCTTAATTCAATAAATTCTATTTCATCACTGGTGACTAAAAGAAACTGACAGAATGAGGCTAGGGCAGTGTATGTAAAATGAACAGAACAGTCAAGAAATATTAGGACATGATCAATAAACTACTGAGCAAATGTTCTTTTCTTATTCAAAACCAAAACTGTCAGTCAGAACACTGTATTGAGAGAAGCTCTGCATAAAAACAACCTGGAGCATCGACATCTAGTCAATTTTACTTTTAAGAACATCACAAGTTTATTGTTTCTGCATCTTCAAATCCATGGAAAGAGTCGAGATCACCATCTTTCTCGAAGATTTTCTTCAGAGCTTGGGGATTGGATGGTGAAGGTAACAAGCTTGGAGAAACAACAGATGAGGGGTTGCCTTTGTGTTCAGCCTCTGGTTCATTAGATTCATGTTCCTGAATTGTGTTCACCATGAGGGCTTCAGTCAGATTCTGCACCAACTCAGAAAATGCTTCTGGTGCCAGCTTTGAATTAGGGTTCAACAGCTCAAAAGAACGCTGAAGAAATTCTGGCCTTTCTGCTAGGACATCCAGCATTTCAAGGAGCCAGGCTGAGAACAAAAGGGCTAGGTCAACAGGCACAGCACCAATCAGTTCTTGTGGAGCATCAGTCACATGCTGGCTCCATCGGGCTTGCAGGAACTCTCGTAGCACCAGACCAACACAGGCCTCTAGAGGCTGCAGACGACAGGAGCACGCATAAGGGAGGATGCTTGGCAGAGTGTTTGTAGTGTTGAGCAATGCTAGGAACTTGTGACTTAGGTGACCCCGATACGGGTCCATAACCAGCAATCCCTTGCCTCCAGAGTTTGGCTTCACATGCCGACTCCACACTTTATCAAACCATAGCTGGAGTCTTTCTTCATCAGAAAAGCCCTCTGGCTTGGCCTTCATGATGATGTCTGGCAAGGTCGGTGCATCTGGACTTAGAGGCTCTCCTCTAAGAAACACTACGGTAGGCAAGATAGTGCCGTCAGCTAGAGAGGCGAGTACAACATCTAGAAGCGGATCCTTTTCACCAACCAACTTAAAAGCGGACATCATGGAAGAGGAGTCAGCTGAGGCAGGATCCAACTGCTCCATGTCTATAAAAATGGAAAGCTCATCCATAGCAGCAATGGCTGGCAGATCCAAACAGTGTGAGGTGACCTGCTTATTTATAACAGAAGTAAAAGTGTGCAGACGTTCCTGAACTTTATGGGGTAGCAGTCGGTGGGATGTGGCCAGAGATTGCAGAGATAAATCATGGTTTATCAGGAAGTCCACAGCCCAGTCATAAGAGAAGCCTGGCCCACCATCAGCACTCATGAGCTGTGCAGCTTTGGAAAAAAAATTGGTTTCGTCTACAGGAAGCTGCTGCTCACGCTGGCACAACACCCACTCGGCTAACCGATCACTTGCTCGAGGAATTAACCCTTCTCTGCTCTTTGGAGGCCCAAGCTGAAGCTGACGCTTTTGTATCAAAGATTGGACTTCCTCAGGCTGACTATCAAACTGGCTGGCTGCTTGTGGAATGCCGAAGCACAGGGCGTAGAGTACTATCTTCAGCTGTGCTACAGTAAGAGATCCTCCGGTTTTAGCTCTGTCTTCAGCGTGGACTTCACTGGAAAGCACCATTTTCTGTGGTGTTAAATCCTTTGGCTGTGTCCCACAATTCTCATCAGGCACAGTGCTTTCAACTACAGGCTGTACTTCAGCAGGAATAGACGGGGTGTGTGCAGAGCTATCAGGGGGGTTTATGCAATGGTTTGGAAGGGGCACAGGATTAGTGGCTTGTGGAAGTGAATTTTGATCCACTTGCATTTCTTGCTTCTGTATAATAATACCAGTGTTGAGCACCTGGCCTTTCCAAACCATGCCACTTGGTATGAAGAAAAATCTACAAAACAAAACAACTCAAGGTTAACAAGAGACAAAAAAACACAACACTGCTATACATGGGTACACATTGCTTACTGTTTTAAGACCAATCACTGTAACGGGACAATCATAGTACACCTGCACATATCAAAGCACACATACAACTTTCTTTTGAAATGCCACTGACAAATAAAGCTTTCTGCTGCTTTGACGTTATTGAGTGTGCAAAGATAGGGGTGAGGAACCCCCCACAATTCAATGCAATTTCAATTTGGGGTGCTACGATATGATTATATGCACGAGTAAAAATTTTTGTTGCTATGTGACCACTTTTTAAAGCACAAAGTACAGTGATGCATCTTGGCTCCAGCATGTGCAACACTGAGCGAAAGCCTGGGTTTTCAACAATGGCATGCCCACACGGTTGCTTTCGAAACAAAAAGTGCAGCTCTGAGCCTTTATGTTTTGCCACTATGTTTTGCTAGTTTTGACATGTGGACAAAAATGTATTTTGGATAAAAATACTACAAACTATATTATGCTTCTCAATGTATTTAAACTGTTTTGTGAAATTTTACTGAAAAATCTGATTGAGAGCTATGCATCCATGTAGAATCTTTTAAAGAGATAATCAATATGCATCTAAAAAGACTTTTATTCCTGACCTCATTAAATGTTATCACTCAATACCTTAAATCACATAATTCTCATATAGGACCTTATAAATCCAACATCCCACAAAAAGCTGAAAGGCTATCACACTTCATCATACAAGTCATTCCTTTGCTGCCACTTTTTCACTTTAATGCTTTGCGGTTTAATCCGTTCTGTGATGTGCAGCACGAGAGATCACAGGTCTCAGCTGCTTCGACACTCGGCTGTTTCTATCCTGCTTAATTCACCAATTTCACCACTGTTGTAGAAAAAACACAAATCCACTTCAAAATGGATTGGTAATATTCAAGGTACATAAACAAGAAACAGATTGTTTTAATACCCAAACAATACGCATGCTGTATTCTATTTCATCATATTATTCTTAATTATTTTTCAAATGCACCAATGATTGTAGATAAACAAAGAGAAATCAAATTACCTTTTATAGCCACGAGAAAATCCCTCTGAAAAAAGGGAGAATAGCGAAAATCAGCAATGTCATCATTTACATGCAAAGATTTTTGTCAGTTTGAATGCCTTTCTACTGAAGAGCTCAAGTTACTGTTTGCAGTAATGTGCCTGAAGCTCAGCATTCAGAAAATCTGTTTTCTAAATCTATGTATATGTTACACCTAATACAAACCAAATGTTTGTTACTGTAACATTTGTGAAAACTTATATTCATTTACATCACTTGTATTTAACCAGATTTACATTTTGTCAGATGCAAACACTTGCACGGAACATCCATAAAGACACAGGTTGTGAAAGTAACTGGACTCAAATATTTACATCACAATTATGCATCTGTTTAAAAGATTCTTCCATTTAATGGATTATCCACTTCATTTAGTGGGATAGAAATTTTATTCGGATTTGCTTCTCAATCTACTCTATTCTGATTAAGGTGCATACGCCGAACACTCTCACCATTGAATTTGCAGTGGCTGTAGGCGTGGCTTGGATTCTTAGCCAGATGTGTGGCCATCAGATCTCCAATCTCAGTGGAATAGCCACAGGTATTGCAGCTTAGGTTACCCAGCCTGCCAGAAAATTTTTTATTAGCAGCTCGTCAACCACTTCTACCTAATTTCTACCAGTAAACCAGACACTAAAAATCAGGACACGTACTTTGGACAGGGCTTGTACAAGTTCAGGTATTTAGTGGTGGTTTTGCGAGAAACATGATTACTGCAAACAAAAACATTAAAGATTAGTGAAACCTCTGCAGCAACGACTAGTGATACATTTATTATGATATAACTGCTATTCAGAAATTCTTGCTTATGGTGTCTAACATGCTCACTAATTAATCGCTTACTCACACACACACACACACACACACACACACACGCGCACCTGATCATATGGTTAGCATACGCCCTGGAGCAGCAGGTGCTATAACGGCACAAGGAGCAGTGAACAAACGTGGGAAAGTGAGTGGAAAAATCTGGAATCTCAAAGTTACATTCGATACAGAACCAACGTCTTGAAGTTTCGCTGTAAACAGAAGAAAGATCACAGTGATTGTGTAAAACTTATGCTTTCAGCTAAATATTCCCCAAGATAACATTTCAGTGGCCACGTTATCAGCTTCATCTGTCATACAGTGTTGCTTCTAGGTCAAGGGCGAACAAGTTACCATCCCAGTGTATCCTGGCATACAAACGGGTTTAGTAGATGGCTTGTAGGCTTTTGAGAAAGTGGTTAGTCTTTTCTTAAGTCTACTGACAAGGCAATTTCACAAAGCAATTTTACATGATGTTTATAATTCCAGTTGCTTCATATGGTACATGGTGGACCAACACAAAGCTGTACTACACACAGCCACAGTAAGAACTATTTTACTAGTTGAATAAATTAACTTTTAAAGATGACGACCCTTTTTTTTTCCCTCCCCAGCAACATGAGATGTGGGTATTATGATAAACCTGAGTGAAATACACAACAGTACAGTATCAAGCTGTCAGACAACTAATAATGCAAAACATGTTACTAAAATAAATCTGCACCTTCAAAGACATTCTCAGGAGAGGATGAAAACGATGAGTACAGAGTCTTTCTCTCCCAGGAGATATTAGCTAGTCATATTTCAGGGTTAAATTACATTAGCCTGTAGGTTTCCAGGCAAATAAAACATGACACTGGGCAAGCTCTAGAGCTTTCACTTACCTGATGGCATAAGTTTATTATTTGTCCATACCTGTAGGTACACAAATACTGATTTTTTCCAATCTGTTACTATGTACAACTTTTCAGCCCCTTGTTATCTCTCCATCTCTGAGTGAGATATTATATGGGTTGTTGGCCATACTCAGAACATCAGTGGCACTGACACTGCAGCGGCATCTTAGTCGGCATCGTGCTGCTATGAGTATCATGTGTAGCTGCGATGTTGGGGGTTTTAAGTACCGCAAACACTTACTGACACACACACACCCTACTGGTTTACCTTGTAGGTGTACAGTTTGTCCTCTGTAATCTGTCCCAGTGTTCCGACCATAGCCTACTACTGTTTGGATTTTTTTTCATCGGTGGACTCAGCAGTGACATAAAGGTGTTCAAAAACCACATTAACACTGCTGCACCTGATCCACTCAGATCATGGCAACAACCATGAACACCTCACAAACATGCCACCATCATGTCAGTGTTACTGCTTTGCTAAGAATGTACTTAATAAAGTGCTCACGGGAAAAACAAAAAAAAAACAAAAACACGTTTCTTCTGTAATATAATTAGTAAAGCCAAAACAATGACTTACGTTTATGGTGATCTAGTAACCCTTGATGCACAAAAGATGTCATTACTCTCACTCACCACTGTCTCTGAAACTTGGTCATGATTTCCAACATGCTCTCGACAGGTTTCCTTTTTGTAGGCGTGATTCTCTGGACACCACTTTGAGGTGCAGGAACTGAGGATGCAGAAGAGCTTTCACTGTTCGTACTATGTTTAATGAAGTTAGTGTTGTTGTTTACTTTAGTCACGGAATAAGCCCGGATCGTTATCTGAAAGGCAGATAAACAATTGGTATATAAATTTATCAGCTTCAACACAAACAGCTCTTTACTGACGTTAAAATATAGTGTAAACTAAAAAAAATTAAGGTATCAAGCAGGAAGACTACAATAAAAGACGAAAGGCATGGTTAGAATGTGCATCACTTCTGCTTACCTTAGTACCAGGCTTAAGCCCCAGCAGCTGCACAGGCTTGAGATGGGTCTGGTGAAATAAAAGCTTGTGCTCTACCTTGTCCTTTGTGTAAAGAAACTGAAGTCGGCACTTATCGCAATGCAACACTGACTTTTTCTGGACAGAGAAACAGCGATAAACAAGACACCTGCTTCAGTTCAACAGACATGCAATTTACCCCGTGTTTACATTAACCAGCGACAACCTGGCAACGGAAAACGCTCACTTCCCTTACAAGCTACTAATGCAGCTACAGTGACACAGTGACAGAGCATGGCTTGACATGTGAACTGTAATTATTCAGAATCATAACAGTGACTGGCTCTACTGCATTCTCCTGATCAAATCTAACAGCAAGTCTGTTTCTACTGAAAACAACAGGCTTTTCTGAACTGAAATATTTTGTTTTGTTTTTTCCCACTTTATGTATCTAAACCAGAAGTAACATTTTTTCTATTTTTATTCGTTCAATATCCAAAATCAAAAAGGGGTTAAAAAAATTCAAAAATTCCATTTCGATTCCACTGTAAAAGAGCATCATGTGGAATTTATAGAAGCATCTGCTATTTATTGATTTCATTTGCATCTAATTAATATGTAATAAGATATATCAATTATATTAGAATCTTCTTGTGAGGCAAGAAGGACTTGTAGACGAGTAATAAAATGAAAATTTTTCTAGCTTCTCTAGTTCTCTCCAATATTTCTTACCTGGTGCTTGTTGTAGTGGAGCTGATAGCTGTTGCAAGACTTGAACACTTTGAGGCAGTACGGGCATAGAAGATTGGCGGTGTCCTTGTGGAGCTCACGGAAATGAATTAAAACGTCATTGTAGAAAGACGAGCGGAAATTGCAAAGCTAAAAAACATTCCACATTCAATTTCAGAGCCCACGTGAATGTAAGAGAACAGTATTCATTTTAGTACAAGGGGTCTTAGGAAATCTTTAGACTGATGAGGGTTACCTGACACATGTAGGGCATTTCACCTGGCTTGTGAAAGTTTTTCATATGATGCAGGAAAATGGGAGTGTTTTCAAATGACAACTCGCAGATCTTGCAGAGTGCTGTAGAAAGACGAATGATAACTTTTTAGTACTCTTTGTGTCAGGTCCAAGCTTCTCTGTATCAACTGAAACGGAACTCACATGCAGACTCTACTTGGCTGTGGACAGTCTCGAGGTGGCACTGCAGGGAGAAGGGTGTGCCAAAGGTGCGGAAGCAGTGCTGGCACATAGTGTGGGAGTTCTCCTCACCCCTCTGCTGCGCCATTTCCATATGGTGCTTCATGTGGTTCATCAGCCTGCGGGGAGGTAATAAACCAATCACATAAACTTTCCTATTATGCATTATACCACAGTGTTGCTGTGATATCTTGAATCTGATTGGTCAGAAGGTGTTGATTAAATTTAACAGCACAGCTCTGAGAATAGTTCCAGCAGTAAATTGTGTTAATGTTCAATAAAACACTTCTGGATGTGAAGTCATTTAAAAACTTCTCATCGCATTGCCCTGCATCACATTACCCAATCGTTGATTGTTTTCCCAAAGAACGTCCTGTTATTTTTTTTATTCCTTACATGTAGTAGTCTGCTGCACTATGGACCATACACTCTACAGACCAAATACAAAAATATCCTTTTTAAAATGCTCTCCTCCCCAAATCCCAGCAAAGCAACTTACTTGATGTTGTTCTTCAGCTTCTTGTCGCAGAGATGGCATTTCATCACAATGGGAACCTGGTTATTCTCCATCAGGACAGGATTTCCAGGGTCCTTCCCATAGTAGAAATCTTCCACTAGCATGATAAGCTTGCCTTGCGCGTCATAATCACCAGTGCCAGGGCTCTGCACTCCCTCCGGGATCTCAGATGTGGTGATGTGTTTCAGGCAAGGAGAAGGAGGAAGAGGAGAAGGAGAGGCTGCTGGATGTCTGCTGCTCATAGAGGTTGAGGAGGAAGGGGGGGAAATAGTGCTCATATCCATATGGGGCATGGATTGCATTGGATCACTGCTACGCTTGGCCCTTCTTCTGCGTTTGGTGGTCAATGCACAGACTCTGTTTATGAGCTCTGGATTACAGTGCTGAAAAAAAAGTGATAAAAATTGTAGGTCTGACCACTTACCAGGAATATTAATCAATCAATTTTAACTTTCTTTGGTTTAAATAATCATATCCACTAATTACTTGTGACTTGCTTGGACTTTGCGGTCAGTGAAAGGCTACAGTTTATACATTCTGCTGCTTAGGAGCATGCACATTAAATAAGAGGATAACAATGAAACATAGCACTAATCATCAAATAAGAGCTTCAACAAGTGGGTGCAGTGACTGATCTGACATGCTCATGATTTCCCACAGATTACAATGTTATCTCAATCTGTCAGTACACTGGCATTTCATTTCCACTTTTAGGTACAGGAGTCAGTGTCAGACAAATCACTAGCCTGGACACCCAGAATGAATAAAGTACATGCCTAGTTTTATCTTCTTCATAGCTCAGCAGACAAGTGATTCATTAAGCTGCTGGTATAGTGGTCACTAGTACCTATCCAAATCCTGCTCCCAATTGGTTTTTGCTGCTATGCAAATCTTTTCACATGTATTTCTCCAGGTGGTGCAACGAACAGCACAGCAAACCTGTACTAAATATCAGCAAAAGATTTCAGCCTGTGGTGCTACTATAAAAATGTGATTTACTGTTGGTTCTAACTGTGATAGACTGAAAATCTCAGTGGATTTAGTCATAATGCATGTTAATCTTAAGATCAGCATAAATATATGTTCTATTTATTAAACCAGTGGATGAAACAATTTCAAAGCTCCGTGTGAGAGCACTGGTTCTATAAATGAAACAGATCATGATGCTGTTGTGCTTGATGTGTAGTCACTTCTGGTGTAAGGCTCCATTCACACCTTGTGTTAACATACATCCTGGGTGACGGGCCACTTATACCTATATCATGATACTTCATGGGATTTTTTGCGGTAGTGACATAAACGACGATATGGAAATCGTAACATTCAACAAATCTTCCTGGCCAAACCCTTCTGAATTAAAAGAGTTTGCTTTAAATTACTTGTCGACACTTTCTCGTCGTGCAAATTCTGGCTCTAATCATATTCTGGTCTGTGTTTCTGTTTGGCATGATGGAATAAATTTGATGTTTTTCCACCCTTCGTTGATACGAGCTTTTGACACACTGATCTTCTGTATCCGAACCACTTTTTTGACGATTAATTCTTCTTCCCCATCCAGGGTTAGAAGCTTGTTCTCGTTCTATGTGCGAGATACCCACGCTGCAGCATGTAAACACGTCGTTATCTATATCAACACCGCGGGATGACAAATTATCATGAGGAGGAATTGTACCGGTGTATCAGGGACGATACGATATGGCACAGCCCTAGTGATGGCGATGAAACGTGGTCAAGTATTATCTTTCCTTTTGACCCTGAGCATCATATCAATCCACTTGCACGAGAGTACATATAATATCAAAATACTGCAAGATGTGCCTTTGTTTTTCAAATGTTCTCACTGACTTCATGTGGACACAAAGTATAATGAGTACAACAAATAGTGATTTCAGTGATTGACTATTAGTGCCTCAAACGATTTATCTGATATAACCTACACTCACTGGTAGGTTAATAAAACAAACACACTAATGTGAATGCTAACAAATACAGTGCGTTTCTTGTGTGTGAGAGAGATGAAACTTACACACATGTAGCCACGAAGCTCATGGACAACTTTGTAGGCCACATAACAGTGAGAACAGAACTGTGGCGCCTTGAAAACATTCTGAAATACTGCAAAATATAAAGCACACCCTCATATTAATCAATCTTTGAATGAGGCAAATCAGTAAAACACCTAAACACCATACACCCACAAAGTTAGATCTTTGAAAGCATTCATACAAGTTCATCTCTCATTAGCAAAGTACAAGAATGCATAAATAAATGACACACAAAAAAAAGAAAAAAAAAAGAAAGAGAAAGGCATTAGTAGCTTTTTGTGTGTGCTCCACACACACAAACACAGACTAATTAGTAGCTGACCTTTGGAGGAAACAGTAGCAGATCTCTGGGCTCGCGCTCGAGTCTTTACAGAGGAGACCTGAGTTGGGACCTGAGAGGGGGTTTTGGTGTAATCCACAGCTAGGACATTATTTGCAGGCTGTGTTAACAGGTTCTGCACTTCATCATCAGCAGGAGGAGATGATGCTGAAGATAATGTTGACGGCAGTTCTGAAGATACAGGTGTGGTAATAATACAATAAATACACATGACGAGAAAGGAGAACAGAAGTGTTGAGTGGAAAAACTAGTGCAACAACTGTCTGTCAAATGTTGATGGTGATGGCAGCAAGAAAAGGCTCATCATATTAAAGTGGGGGTCATAATAATAAAGTATCCAAAAACTTAAAGCTGCAAGATTTTAGAATGTTACGTCCTTTGGGAGAAAAAATATTATAAACTACTTGTGGAAGGGTGCATTGGATCATGTACGAATCTAAAAGCTGTGGCACAAACACACACACACATACATCAAAATGATCCTACATACTGTAGATTTAAAAGAACATTTTGGAGAAGATTAAATTTCTACTTCCTTCGCCCCTATTTTGCCTTACACCTGTTTATCTACAAATTACTATTATTGAGCCAAAGAAAACCCTTGTGGAAATTTACGTATACAATACAATAAACCACTAGCTACTACATTCTAAGTAAGTGATAGATGATACCTGAGACAGCTGGAGAGGTTTGTGGAAGACTGCTGGAGGGTGAAGTGCCCACAGCGGGCATCCTACTGGAGGTTACTGTGGTGATGGTTTGTACTGTAGATGGGGTGTGGATGATGGTGACTGGAATCTTTATAGCTGTTGGTTGTGGTGTGCTTGATGAAGACGCAAGCTGAGGGGAGATCAATGAGCCTGCCTGAGCTGGGAAAGAGAATTAATTCAGCATGGAAAAAAGGCATGTGACATCAGAGACAATAAAGAGAAAAGTTCAGTAAATTGTTTCGCAGTGATGTTTGTTGGTAAATGAGACTTTTTAGCTGTACTCATGTTCGACTCATGTGAATCGAAGAGGGCTTTGACTGAATCTACTTTGAGTGCTTGCTAAGGTCATATAGTAACCAAGCTGCCATGCTCGATGCCATAATTTCGTTCACTCATGTTGATTTGCTACTTATAATATCAACAAGCTAGCTTAGACTTCAATAATACACCAGGAAAAAATGTCGCTTTGAAAGTCTGTTACAACAGTTTGCCGCAGAACAAGATGTTGCTTTGCTACAGAACTATGTGAAAAGCGTGTGCGTGGTCATGAGGCTTATCTGTCCAAAACTGTGAATCTCCTCACCAACCACGCCCTTTTATTTACATCACCAAATCCTAAAAAGAACTCATTTATAATAAAGAAAAACATTCCGGGAGATATGAAGATCCACGTAACTTGTAAAAATGATAGAACACTATTCCCAAAAAATAATTTGTAGAGATGGAACTTCACATCTAAGTTTGGCTTGTTTTCCATTCACTTGCATAGGTGAATAGGTGAAGTTAAAATGGTCCTGCAGCCACTAGAGGCCTCAGAGCCATTTTGGCTTCACTTTCTCACCCCTCTATATTATTACACAGTTGTTGACAGAAACAAAAAACCATTTTAAGCCTTACTAGGAGTCAGAAAAGTGACAGCTTGGCCTGTAGGCAGGATATAACCGACTGGGGTTGCAATGGTCGGTTGGGTGCCTGCAGATGGCTAGAAACACACATGGCAAAGGACAAAATTAACAAGAAATATAATCTTAAGTAGAAATATCATTTTAAATTACTCTGAACTGAGGAAATTCTCACAAGGGCAAACACGTGACAAATTTATATTTCATTAACACCCTCCATTTACCATAATGATATGGCAAACAGAAATAATGAAATGCTGATGACCACTCGAAGGTGGTATATACTGTACAGTCATGTTTTGGGATTATTGTCCAAATAAAATGTGCTCTATCTTATAAGGAAAAAAACATGCCCAATGAGGCAAAAGAAACAACAAAAGAAAAGTGCAGCAAACCTTTGGAGCGATATAGATGGGTGGCCCCTTGACACCACCTGCAGCAATCTGAAAATGCTGAAGAACACCAGCCAGTAACGTTCTTGGTATAACAGAACCTAAAGAGAACAACAACGTTTAAACTTTATTTAAACAAACGACCTTTTGACATTTACATGCATCGCAAATGTAACTTTGTGTTCCTAAAAGTCTGATTTCACACAAACTAAATATTTAGAACAGCATAAAATGTAAGTGTGCTGAATAAACCACTGAATTAAACCATACCCAAGTAATGGACTGCAATTGTAGAATTTGTTCCTACACAAAAAAAGGACACTACTTTTTGTCAGCAATAAACATTAAAACTGTGGGTTGATACAAACAATTATTACTACTATGTATGCATATATGTATGTACATATGCGAATACCAATACAAATTCTGCCATTTTGGATTTAAGTGGTAAAAGTGCCAAGTTTTGTAAGGTTATCAAATACTTGAGAACTTCATCATGCTTAAAGTTAGGTTTTCTGCTACTCACAGAAGCAGAAATATGACTGAATAATCCAATTCTGGGGAAATTGAAAATGTGGTCTGTATAACAAAACCTTCTGCAAATACAAAAGTTGGTTTCTCTCGATCCAGCCCATCATTCAACATTTTTCCAGCAAATAGTGGGAATATAAAATGAAGAAAACTGCTACTTTAAACTAGACTTTAAACTTTAAAAGGTAGGTATATAGGTATTTTAACCTAGCTCCCAAATTTAGTGTAAGATGTGTCTGGGCTTTTTAAATATATTATAATTACGAGAGTAGTTTTAATGGGAATTACATTTTAATTGTATGCGAGTATGTGTATAGTTGGAAGATATACTCCAATAATTTGTGTGAATTTTTTAAATATCTCTCCTGTATTTTAAGGCAGGATCTGCCACGAATTGTGGTGTGGGATGATGCGATAAATGCCCAAATTGTTTGGAACCTGAGCATATGCAGCAGGTGCTTACAGAGCCTTGTCCTCACTGCAGCATAATGCTGCTGTAAAGTGCATCTTACAGTCTCTGGAAATACTGATTACTATGTATCATCTTCCTCTGGTGCTGCATGATGAGTGAGTAGATAGAGGTCAACCAATAAATTGGAGTTGCTGATTAAATCGGCACCGATAACCAACTGCTGGAAAATCGGTTATCAACAAAAATCCACACCACAGTTCTTCCCAGGTGCGGGAGCGTCTGAGAAGGGCCCGCTGTGATTATACAGTACGAGAGCGGCCTCTAGAGGCGAAATATAAACTATCACTAACAGATTTTGTTGTTATTTGAAGTGTTTTTTTATTCAATTTGGAGGTCTTTTTTGCCTTTGTTTATTTATTCATTTTCACGTGATACATTTACATAGGATTCATTTACATGCAATTCATTTTCATATGATTCATTTTAGTTCATTTTTATGTGGTTCATATTCATGCCTGTGATTCATTTACATGCAATTCATTTTCATGTCATGTGTTATTTCATGTTCAAGCATATGATTCATTTACATGCAATACATTTTTATGTGATTCATTTTCATGTGGATTTGGAGGTCTTAATTTTTATTTGAAGTGTTACTTTTTGGTTCAGTTTGGAAGTATATCTTTTATTTACTTAAATTTTTATATTTTATTTTAAAAAGTACAGTATATTTTCATGGTACAGTCAGTACATTTAAGTAGTATCTTTTTGTAATAAAGTTCAGCAATAATCTATTTTGAGTGAAGTTTATGACTTGCTTGTCATAAATGTTCTATATCTCTAGAAACATTGTGTACTACATTTATAATGTGTAAATGCATTATATATGAACAGTGAGGAAAAAAAATTATTTGATCCCCTGCTGATTTTGTACGTTTTCCCACTGACAAAGAAATGATCAGTCTATAATTTTAATGGTAGATTT
>JAOUWY010000047.1:11801382-11825428 GCA_025728095.1 Prietella phreatophila | reverse complement strand
CGGTATCCAAGCATGTGACGGTGGTGGGCGAGTTGTCTCGTCTAGTCAGTGAGAGGCAGTTAATGGAGGTATCTGAGGTGGAGCAGGAGCTTGCATGCCAGAATGATCACTCTAACGCCCAGCAGGTACCTCGCACACCTCGCACTCATTAACACATGCCTCACAGTTGAAACTGAAGTGAAAACACACAGCTTTATTTAGTCTTCGACTCTTTCCTCCAAAGTGGAGCAAAGGTGACTAAGAGCACAGAGACAGGAATAAAGACATTATTGGCTTTGTTTTCGAGTTTTAAGGATTTGTGGTTGGTCCTTTGGACCTTCTGCTGAGGTGTTTCCCTGTTCCTGCAGTATGTGCGGCGTATGCTGCAGAACCCACGTTTGACGGAGCTTGATGCGGTGCGTCTGGTGATGCTATATGCTTTGCGCTATGAGAGACACAGCAGCAGCATCCTGCCCAGTCTCATGGAAGAGCTAAACAGGAGAGGGGTGTCTGAAAAATACCGCAAGGTGATGACTCATAAAACGCTGATTCTGTTGCTGTGTTTATTACACTGCACCAGCAATCATGCTAGTAAAAAAGGCAAGTGTATGCTAAACTGAGTCATGGCAATATTTTTTGGCACATCCTAGTTCTACTTTTTCCTCCCACACAACAGATGGTACAAGCTGTGATCGAGTATGGAGGCAAACGGGTCAGAGGAAGTGATCTCATTACTCCTACAGATGCTGTGTCCATCACCAAACAGTTTTTCAAAGGACTCAAGGTACGTAGTTATTCACTGAGTGGCAATAAGTGTTCTTCCAAACTCATTTTATACATAGTTATTGATGGATTACTGAGAGTTTGTGTGAAACTGTCAGAGTAAACCTGTGGTATATGGTTGTCTGTATATATTTGCATCTCACACAGTATGCTTCTACTGACAAAAATACACAATTATGTGTGTGTAGGGTGTTGAGAATGTCTATACCCAGCACCAGCCCCTGCTGCATGACACATTGGATCAGCTAATTAAAGGCCGTTTGAAGGACAGTCAGTTTCCCTACCTCGGGCCGAGTTCTCTGCGGGACAGGTTCATACATCACATACTTGGATATATACATTGACAATTATATACCTTTGCTAAGCCTTTTTTCATAACTGTGATTCTTTCTGGTCTGTCTTGCATCTCTAATCTGCTTCATTTGACTTTAGCTTTAGCACTCTAATGACCCATGATCATGAATACGTGAAAAGTTGTATTTCCACTAGATGGTTCAGATAATTCACATTGCAACCACCACAACACTGCGTTCTACCGGTTAATGAACTAGTGTTGTAATATTTATAATTTGGTGGTAATAACGATGATAGTATTTTCTCAACATTTAGTCTAACTATGGTAAGTAGGAGATGGCTCTTGGTTGTTATCAGGTGTATTCTGAGCTGCAATATGATTGCTCAAGAAAGCGCTGGACACTACTCGGTTTTACATTAAGAAGCACTTTGGTCTGGAAAAAATGCATTCCGATAACTTTATTAAAGCTTCCCATATGTGTACATATAAAACATGTATTGATGGTCAAGGAATCTTCTAATTTAAACTCAGCCATGTATCATGAACAGGCTCCTGTAATGTAAAGGATGTAGAGTCCTTGTGTCCATGACTAAATCACAGTACCAAGTCCACAAATTTGAACAAATCCCAATCCCTAAACACAAAACATCCTTGGAGGCGGTAGATGGCATCAGCCAACCCGCACCAAATGATGTGTTTTTGGGGTTTATTGGATTTAGTCCTCTGCGTGTATGTATGTCTGTTTGTAAGTGATAAGTAATCAGATTTACCCAAAAAAGAAATCTAAAAGCCATTTTAGCATCACTATAACAACAGTCCAGCATATTGTTTCTTCTTGTTAGAGGTCTAACATACTGAATATGTTTTGGGAGCAAAAGTATGGCGTTTAATAGTTAAATACTAAAGGCTAACATTACATATTTATAGCAGAAATAGTGTAAATGTAATTTATGAGAATGTAGATACCACCATCTCTAGACATTCCAATGTTTTTTTTAAATGAACCATATGATGGACAGAACTGAAAATTGCGGCTGAAAATCTTAACCTGGAGTATAGCTTATCAGCTATGTAATTATTTGTTAATGACTGTACATTCTCTGCGGAGCTGGAGAGCTGCAGAGGTTATCTAGCTTCAAATTATTTATTAGTACACTGCAGCAAGTGTAAAATAAAAGAGAAATTTGGAAAATTTCCAAGGGCCTTAATACATTTTATTAAATTACCTATACTTTTTATAATCTGCTGATATTTATTCATCTTACAGATTAGTTATTGTGTGTCACACACTGTGGGTCCCTCTAATTCAGGCCACAGGACATCATTGTGTTCATCATTGGAGGAGCCACGTATGAAGAAGCACTGACTGTGTACAACCTGAACCGCAGCATGCCAGGAGTTCGTATTGTGCTTGGAGGAACAACCATTCACAACACCAAGAGGTCAGGAGCTTTTCATTCTTCACCTCTTGTTCTGACTTCTATCCTTTCACATTGTACTTGCATCAGCTTTATGTTTTGATAGTTTTATGGTAGCTATGAGTTGTGTTATTTAAAATACAGTGAGTGTGCATATATGGATCCATCTATCTACATTTGTTCATTACGAGACTTCATTCATAATTTAACATTCAGAACATAGTTACCCATCCTGACTAGATTAGATTAGATAAGAGTTAGATTTGTTCTAGATACATCTTTATTTGGCATGTAAATGACAGCACTGTGCCTTGACAATATTCATTTGTGGCTTTGTGCTGTGCTGGAGTCAATATCAGTATAAATGTTATAAATAGTAGAGCATACAGATTATTAGGATTACACAGGATACCAACAGCATTTGCTTAAAAATTATATTAGTGTAATAATATGTATGTACTGTAGTATTATATATTTTGACTTTTGTGAAAGTATTCAGACTGCTTGATTTTTTTTTAAACATTTATTTTAAAGATTTTTGCTATTTTATATACAACCTGAGAGTCTTCTGTAAAGATATCATCTCAGAGATAAAAGATTGCCTTATGAGAGCAAGGAATAAACTGAAATGTGTATTGGCCAGGACTAAGATTAACTAGTTCTTTATTATCTAGACTTGATGTTGAGTTGCAGATGATAGCAGAAATATGATGAACCTCCAAGCACATTGATTAGTATGTATGTTAGTGCTGATTTGACTGTGTTTAAACATGGATTTGTTTCTCCTCCCTCTTTCACAGTTTCCTAGAGGAGGTGACATTAGCAGCTGGCTTGAAACATGGAGGAGACAGGGTGTCACACGGAGCTGGACGTCCACCAACCAGGCGCTGAACACTCATCAGTTGGTCTCTTATTGATATAATATAGTGTTGTGTGTATGCTCAGAGCTGAATGCTACTTTCATGTAACCATCCCACTCATTGCAAACATTCCTCTCTCCAATGTCCGGAATAGACCGTATTGTGAGACAAAGAAACACTATGATATGATCCTGGTGTCCAAAACAAGAGAAAGTGATTTGTACATGCGAGTTACACTCAAGATCTGTCATGTTTACTAATGTGATCACTATGACTGCTTATGACAGCATTACGACAACAAGAACACAATCAGCCCCTCCCAAAACCTGACTGTACAGCCTGTATGTTGTGTCTGATCTGCTGTATATACAAATAAGGTTCTTCCTGTGAAAACTAAATTTAGAGGCATCTATAGACCGGCTGTGTCTTTTAATGGACTGAATGCAGATAATGTAATATGACAGGACCTATCAGAGCAGTCTGTCTCCATGTTGGTGTAACCCACATTATATCAGTCTCTTATGTCCATATGTACTGATATACATTTCACATTATTGTTTCTAATGCCCATGTGCACAGAGATACATATTCTCCCTTCAGAGTCAAAACTGGACCGTAACTACAAACATGTTTTTAAAAAGATAACTATGCATATGTGATGCTGGTGTAATTTATTAAACAGCTTATTTCTGTAATAGTGTAATTCTTATGTATACTTATATATATTGTATAATGCATATGATGGGCTTTTTATTATTGACTACAAACTTTCTCAGCCACCAATAACCTTTAGCTATTATGTGATTAAAACTATTTAATTGATTTCATTAGATTTGTATGTGACATACATGATCTATCATTGGTGAGATTCAGAAAATTACTGAATGGACACATGGGCATTTGCACTTAAGGAGATTCTTAATGTAAGGTCATGAATGCAGACTGTTTCTGTCTATTCTGAATCACATATATGTTTTATTTACTCTTATGATTTCCCTTTGCAGATATACAGTGTGATGTACATTTAAAGATATTCTGAAGAATTAATATTTAAAATTAAGTTTAATAAACCAAAATGACAGTATTGGTAATCACTGAACTTGTGTAAGATTGTTCCTATGAATTTTTTTTTTCTTTCCACATTTTCATATTATTAAGAGAAGTGTTCTTTTGTAGACTTCTTAACACTTCTTTTATTAGAAGGACATATGGATCAAAACATGTGAATTAATCAACAATACTTGTGGACTCGGGCATTAACAGACTATATTTCTGATTAAAAGTGCTACTGCTAGTAGGTTCATTTCTATGAACTCTGTTTTGGTATATAATCCTGTTTGTGATTGAAATAAAGTTTATGATGTAAATCCAGGGAAAATGGGAGCAGTGGTCCAGTTGGTAGTGTTCCTGGCTCACAGTACGAGGGTCCCCAATTCGTTGCTTAACATATCTATGTCTGTGTGGAGTTTCACATATTCCTCTGCGTGCATGTGGGTTTCCTCTCGGTTCTCCAGTTTCTTTCTACTTTCCAAAAATATGGGTGAATTGATTGGTCATTCTAAATTGCCGCTAGGGAATGAATGCATTGCATCTCATCCAGGGTATAGTCCTGCCATGGTGCCCAGTGTTTCCGGGATAACTGAAGCACAGCAGTTACAGAAGATTAATGAATTAATATATTACTGAAAATGCCAATTCACAGTGAGAATAATTATGTTCATGCTTAAATGTGTAGCCTTTTTTAATTCCTGAACTCTATACAAAGTAAAAGTTACCAAGATTAAGTAAAGTAAGTAAGTACCCAAATTAGGTTTCTGAAATGACAAGTAATATGACTGAATAGTAAGTAGAGATACCTTCTTGTCCTGATAGTTGGATGCTGCTGATCCAACATCGCATTTAGAAAACCCTCTAAACCAGTGCTCAACAATGCAGTTCCTGAAGATTTGCCTTCCTGCAGAATTCAGGTCCAGTCAAAATCTAACACACCTGGTCTAACGAAGAGAATTTCTCATATTTATAAGATTCAGTCAGGGTTTCCTGATTTTTTGTAATTTGTAATGGTTATAATGGGAATTGAATTGGTTTTAATGCAAACGATAATGGTCCCTGTGGGTCTCTACTGGTAATTTATTGCCTTCTATTGGTGCCATGTTATGTCTAGTGGATACCATTATGACCCAATAGAACACCCTTGACATTTGGTAATGGTTTTAATGGTTAACAGCTTATGGTTTGTAATGGTATTTGTAGTGGAAACCATTAGAATTTCTGGAAGTGAACTCTGCAGGAAGTAGATATCCATGAGCAGGGTTGGTGACCACTGCTCTAAACATACATATAACGTATTGACTACCAGCATTTCAGTAAAACTTTTCCAAATGTTACAAAAGTGTTACGACTAAAAAAAATGCCCTTTACGTGTAAAGTGACTAACAACTCAACAGTAAGCCTAGTTAACATTACACGTGTTCCACCGCATCAGTCTTGTAGCTCCAGCAGCAGCCTAATATAGCCAGTAGGGGGAGCAGCTGGGTTCGTTTATAAACCCGGACTATTGTCGATTAGGTGCTTCACTGCAACTCGCAGCATCTCTCAGGGAGCCACCCAAAAGCCAATGGAGAGAGTGTGTATGCCCGCGATTTGTAAACCTACAATATTCGAGCCGACCAGCCAGTCTGGAGAGCAGGCGGCTCACGACGGCGAATAGTGGCGTTATAACGCCCCTAATCTTCGAGCGCACACGGAGAAAGTCAACAAAAGAAGAACAGCACCATTCAGACTGATATCAAGCAAGCCGGATCAGATCAGGAAATAAAGTCTTACAGTTCGCGTTCACCATGAAGAAGAGCCATCTGGTCAAAAGGGTAAGATTTTGAACAAATCTACTCTTACACTGCAGCAGTTTTATATGGAATTTGGGTATTTTATTTATGTGCCATCCTGCGAAATTGAGATGCTGTTTATATTTATTCAAGGCTGATGCTTTTACACATAAATCAGTGTACATGATATCACTGGGTTTAACCCCTTTGTCTTGCCTTATCTAACGTACAGCACAGAACCTTTTCAGATACACTTTACCCACATTTGTACAGAACATAAAGTTTATATATTTTATCTAATCCATAATTGAGTATATAAGTTAATTGCCCACGCCCTTAAAGTCTATTTAAAGTAGCTGTGTATTGTTCAGTACAATATTTTCAGCAGCACCACAGGCTTTCTGCTGTGTGTTATAGGAATGTAGGAGAGTCTTTGTTTAAAAGAGTTTTCCCCAGCACTTTAATTCCTCTGTTATGTAATATAAGCCCAGGTTTACTCTCTCTCTGTCTCTATCTAACAGGGTGTTCAGGATGCTGTGCCGTTATCTTCACAGCCAGACAAGGTGGGCTGGATCCGGAAGTTCTGTGGCAAAGGCATTTTCAGAGAAATCTGGAGAAATCGCTTTGTGATGCTCAAGGGTGACCATCTGTATATTTTCGAAAAAGAAGTGAGTCGGGATTTCTGGTATCACGATGCATAATGATATACAATAAAGTCAGCTCTCTGGTGACTATACAAATGCAAAGCAAATCCCTGTGATCCCCTTTCACATCTTCTTCCCACTTCCCACTCCAGACCAGTTATGAGCCCCCTACCCTTGGGGGCCCTAGGTAGTTAGTTTCACCGTTCTTTCCATTGTGATGTCCCAGAGGTTTGTGTTTATTGCAGATTGTCATTTAAAATTTATCGGCCCCCAAAACTGGCCATCTTCCAGAATTTGATAGGTACAGTAGAACTTAATAAACCTATGATGTTGTTTAATAAACTAAGGCATAGGTTTACTTTATTACATGTTTCGTATTCTATTGGTTAAACATGCCATTTTAATTTTTGGAAAACAGTATGGTAATTATGGTTTTGGGTGGCACAGTGGTGCAGCAAATAGTGTTGCTGCTCACAGCTCCAGAGTCCCTGGTTCAGTGCTGAGCTGAGGTTAGTGTTTGTATGGAGTTCCTGTACATGCTGTCCAAGTGGGTTTCCTCTCACCTCCCAAAAACATGCCAGAAGGTGGATCTGCTATTCTAAATTGGTCCAAGGTGTGAATTAGTGTGTGAATATGTGTGCGTTGTCTTTAATGATGGACTGGCATTCCATTCAGAGTGTATTCACACCTTATTCCCAGTGTTTATGAGATAGGACTCAGCTCCACACTGACCAGTGATTACTGAAGATGAAGTTGTGATTTAGTTGCTTAAAGTTCAAGCTTATTATTCAGTTATTCACCTTATTCTTTAACTATTAATGAAGCTAAGTATTGTGCATAACCTATTACCAATATGAAAAATACTACTTATAAGTAGTATTTGTGAGATATTTTCAATATATTAACATGATTGACAATATTAAAATTCTCTCATTTGAATCAAACCCAATATTCCACTTAATCCATGGGATAATAGCCAATTATGCTGCAGTTATTAATAGAGATAAAGAAATAAACTATGAATAATAGACTGTTCAAACTGAAACAGAGTTTCTTTCCTATGCATTTTCATGCATTTTCATCCATTCATGCATTCTCACATGTTTTGAACATATTTGTAGTACAATACTCATATGTCCTTCATAGAAAGTGTTACCAAGATGATGCAAATGATGGTAATTTGCACAGAAGTGCAGCAGATATATCATAGCCTGAAGCGTGACTAATTTTCCAGCTCTGTCACTTTTCCAGCACATTGGATTGTTTCCATATAAGAAGACCATCTACAGCTGTCCTCTCCTCATTTCAGTCTGGACCATGCCTTTATTCTATTGATGACTGCAGTTGCATTTTAATGGTTCTGCATGGCCTAGTCCTTACAAGTTCAGCTGCAGCCTTTTGGATTAGGTACAATTGGGAGTACTCACTTAGGAGATCAAAGACACAGCTGCACCCCTTTTTGTGCAGAAGGATCCCCACAGCTCTGAATGCAAGGCCAAGCCATACACACATGCACACATACACATTTGCAACACTGAGCTGCTATCTATCTGCAAATCTGCTCCTCATTCCAGTATCTCAGTGAAAGGATGGCTAACAGCACACTGATGATCCTATAATTAAAATTCTACAGCTAGTCATTTTTGTGCCATAAGTGGTAGAGGAAATGGTTTGCTCCCTTTGAGTCAAATTGAACTAAATCTGCAATGTTATCATTGCTCGTCTCATTATTAAGTAAATTGAGAAAATAAGCCAGAACAAAGACAGGACAAGCCATTTATGTTATTATGGGAGCTGCTGTGACAGTTTGCACTTTGGGATTTTCACTCTCAGAGCAAGTGCACAGGATGTGCACTGTGATGAGAAGCAGATTTGTGCAGTCTAATTATATTTGGTACTTTTTTATTTATTTTTATAATTAGGCCTTGTAAAAATGAACTTGGCAAGCACAAAGTGGATGTGGGTTCTAGGCTAAGGAAAAGCAAGATCTTTTTATTGAAAGACAGAAAGTTCCTTAGTCGGTTTATGTGGCATATTTAAACTGTGGTTTATATTGGTGTGGTAAAACAATATAAACACTATTTCAGATGTTATTTATATCTCTTTCGTTTATATCTCTTTCATCAATGTACTTGCCTTACAATGCCATAAAATATGTATAAGCTTTATATCACCTTCCATTAGTACCATCTCAGCACTCAAGCACCCAGAGCTATTTTTTTTTTGCAGCAGAGAGTGTCAGTGGGTTGCATCATGCTGCTGCTGCTGGCTGTCTCAGGTACCTGCGGGTGAAATGTAGAGGGTTCTAGATCTGACTGAGTGGCAGAATACACTACAGTACGTGTTACTATATCTGCTACAGGCCTGTGCCTGCCAGCATGATGTCAGTGCAAGTAACTATATGATATATATTCTGATTAATAGGCAATGGGGGAAATATTACACACCATCTATCTCTGATAAAAGGGCCGTACTATTCGTGCTTAACTTGTGTGCCATATAATATTTGTACTATGGAGTACTGCAGAGCCCCACCATTAATTTCAGCTGTTTAACAAAAGTTACGCTCCATAAAGTCTTCATCCAGTCAACTCCATACATTATAAATGCAGTTGCAATACTAGTCACATCTTTTGGCTGAACATCAGTTTAAAATAATGTTATTTGACAGATATAAATAGAGGTTCTCTTGTTTTGCTCGCCTTTCTAGATGTTGCGAAATCATGGGGCAGCCTGCTCACTGCCCTATTTATCTCCATAGGGATATTGTATATCCCTATGGAGTATATAGTGGTCAAAAATGTGAACGAGTGCTAATAGAGGCACATTGAGGCATGGATCGATCACACTGCCCCTTGCTTAGTGGAGAAGCAGCAGACAGGACAGTTAATGACCAGGGTTGGCTAATTTTAAAAATAGAAAACGGCCACCAGGAACTTGTTTTCTAGCAAATAATCAAAATTTACTCCAATAATTCTCTGAAAACAGCACTAAGGTGTAAGTATATACAGTGTGTCTATGATGTACAGAGCCATTTCTATTATGATGCAGTGCAAAGATTGTGAGAGGGAAAGGGGACATTATGGTGTGGATAATGTACGTTTCCATTGACAAACTGTATATATTGGATGACTATATGTTGTCAAATGTTAAAACTACTCTATATATTCACTAGATAGTAGCCTATGGCATAAGTCGAGTGTGATATCCAATTATCTAAGTCTTTATTAATGGTGTCCCACCACACCAAATTCTATGGTTACCAGCCACGTAAGTGCATTGTGCATTAAGACTCATGCTAAGCAACAGGGATTATTATATGTAATGAAGGATGTTTATACTGAATCAGTTCTAGTTTAAGTAACAGTTTAGTATTTTGATTTGTGTTTAGACAAGCGTTTTATTGGCTGAAACATTGTACGACTGAATTGGACACAACTTGTTATATACCTCACATGCTCTTGTTCTTTAATCAGGGAAATGTTATTTTTGAAAACATGTACAGTGTGTATTCTTATGTAGCCCTCCATTTAATTAGCAAATACATTTCAACATAGGAGGTACCTCTTTCACGATGTTGAGTACACAAGTGTTACGATAATAAGTTATGCCAGATCTGGCCTTTCCAAAAGCTTTGAGTAGAAATGTATCACACAACCTGCACCACACAGCAGTAGGAGTGTGTCATTCATGCATGAGACATATTATTTGTGGTATAAAATGTTATCTAATGTAGCCATTGCAGTAGCAGACACTGCTACTGCAATGGCTACATTAGATAACATTTTATACCACAAATAGTATGTCTCATGCATGAATGACACATATATTCATACATGAATTCATACAGTGAATCATGACCTTTCAGTTTGTGTTACACTCCGTATTTAATTTATTTAGAGTAACAGATTCTTGGGATTAGATATTTATTATGGGGAAGCTTGTTACATCAATATAATGCCAGTCAGATTTTAAAGCATTTTCCATATTGATTAAAGATGTTTTGCAAACCCATTTCCCACCTTTAATTCCAACCTGCTTGTGCAAAAAAAAAAAAAAACCCAAGATAAACAAGCAACTCTGGACATGTAATTGCAGGGTACTTGGATTATGTTGACTACAGCTTGGAGCCAAACTAATAAGAACGTGTTTTATTGCTCCCCTGTGAAGGTTTTCAACACAGGCTGTGTGTACATAATCCCACTGCTCTGGTCTACAAGAATTTTAAATAAATACTTAACGAGTAGCCACACTTGAAACGCTATGCCTTTGTTTACAGGCATGTTCTCCAAAAATTAGTGCATTGCACTGCTGTTATAAATAAATAATAGTATCATTAAATTAACTTTAAAAGGTTTATTTCTAAACACAGCACCACTGTTTTGCTATAAGTCAGGAAAACTATATACATTTAGGGGAAATAAATATCCTTGAAGTATCGTCTTCCATTCCCCAAGGTTACAAGGGTTCCTCTGATGAAGTCATAATTTTAAAAAACCCCATAAATTTTCAAATGCACATAAACCCAGAGACTGACGAGGCAATGCAAGACTTTCTTTAGTTCTTTTGTCTGTATGTTTGGGGTTGCTGTCTCCATCTTCTCCACAGATTCAGTTTCTTGGTCAACAAGATGCAATTCTCCTTTAATATGTTGTGGTACACTGCTCCATTTATGTTTCCTTCAGTGACATGTAATGCCCCAGTACCCTTTGCAGAGATGTGGTATGGTATGCTTGAGATAATAAGCACGTCCTTTCTTTCTCCAAACATGCCAACTTCTGATTTGACTAAATGCATTTAGAAGCGCATTTCTGTGCTTCTTTATCAGCAGATGAATTTGTTGTGACATGTAGGAACATAGATGATTGAGGTGTACATCATTGTGTATTGTTCTCCATATGCACTGGACGTATATTAAATAACAAAGATGGAAGTCTCTAGATACTATTTCACCTCACTGACAAATGTACAAATGTCTTGAAATATTGGAATGTCATTTATTTATCTCACTCAATCCTAATTTGAAATAATAATAATAATAATAATAATAATAATCATCCATTATAAATGATTAACCTTTTAAATCAGGAAAAATTATACAGTGATTTGTAGTCCCTTAAAAAACGTCCATCTATTTTAATCCCTGCTTTCTAATAATGACCCAGGCATGTTATAAGACCAGTGCAAGCAGGAGTGTTTAAAATGTGTCTGCTTTTGTCCTAATGCTTTTTGTACTTAATTGCAATCCCCACTGTCAGTATGAGTTTGGTTGGTTAGCAGGTTATTTTTAGAGGTGGTTAATCCTTGGATCACGATGGCCCCCTGTCTGAAACATGCTGGCCTAACAGCATGGGAGTGAAATATTGATGTGATAGAGAGAACCTTGGCATTCTCTTCCAGGGAACGTTTGCCCCATAAACCCATTACCCCCTACATTCTCTATGACTGTAAGTGTACCTCACATTTGAATTGCTCACATTCTATGTGAGGCCAGTTAAGTAAAAGGAATGAGGCTCTGCACGACGCATTAGGCATATTCAGGGTTTCCAAAAAAAAAAAAAGTCAGATTTTGTCTATATTTTTGATAATAGTGCATACTTGCTGTGTGTATTTGATGTATATGGTGGTCCATCAACTCTGACCACTTTGATCTTTTGGACCAAAGCTGGTTACTGATTCCTTTGTTGCTCCTTTCTGTTGCTATGGTGAATGCTTAGTAACCATACTGAATCTGTACGCTGTAGCTGCTAGTTTACCATTTTTTCTGGGGTTACTGCAATAATACAGACAGCTAGAGGTGATTTTTATATCTCTTATTTTAGATGCTTTCTGTCTCTGTTTCACAGTGAACTCATGTGATCTTCACTGTGGTCCTCTGGGGATTGTAGTCTCCCAGAGGAGATATTGTGTTTGGGCCCTTTGCTCAGAATCAATAAATATATAAATTTTTCACTCAGCCAGCTTTAATGAGCATTGACCTGTGTTTAAATGAGGCATTTTCACAGCCACCTCACAGGCAGAATAATAAGAAGAGCTAAACCAACTGCGAACAGCACTCGCCTTTGTCTGAAACACAATGTCCACTCCAAAGCTTTGGTGTTTTACCCAAAATCAAAACTGAAATTCGAAAAGATTTGTAAAGGAATTTGGAAATGAACATGTAGTATGTAGAAACAGTTGTTTAAATCTAACATACAGGAAACAGTTTATAATGCGATCTACTACTAATAAATGTTAAGATGTTATTAATATAAAATGTTAATTTAATAATAAACAAAATCTTAAAAATTTTGCATCTGTCTCTCTGAATGTGAGGTGCATATTCTTTAATAACTTGTCTTTATAACTGCATCTTGCTTCTTTGGTATCCTTTTGGATCCTCTCAGTCATAATGTTTATCCCATCCCCCCACACATTATTCCCGTTGTATTGTTGAGGTTCCATTGTCATTTTTTTTAAATGTCGGAATACTGTTTTTTCTAGATAAATTGTAAAATTAGCATTTTGTCCATAAATTTTCAATTTGTGTGTGAGGACCGAGCTTCAAGTCCTCACTGTCACAGCATGTGCTTAATGATAACAGAGATCAGTAATTATCCCTGTCCCTCAGGCTGAAGTCAATGTGGCCTGCTGTGCCCCACTGTCAGCGGCCCAGTCACTTTGTGAAAGGGACACAGATGGCTGTCAATTAATCGACACATGAGAAACAACTTGCACCTTTCCATGTGGTTGAGTGGGGTATTTGTGCTCACAGTGCATGCTTCCCCCCTACACTTCTTTGCAGATGAAAAATGATGGTAAGACACATGAAGTGTTTGACCTGGCTGAATACGAGCGATCGGAGGAGGTGCGCAAAGCCAAGAGTCGCAGCAAGAAGAACCACAGCAAGTTCTCCCTGTTGCGCTGCCGGCAGCCTGGGGCCCGCGTGAGTCCTAACCGCATGCGCACACACACACACACACACACACACCATGGTGAAGTAAATAATGGGTTAGGGAGGAGAAATTAGAATATCCCAGTTGCAGGGTTCCTACCCTCATTATCAGTTACATTTAACTCTAAAGGGTAAAGAGTAGACAGATGTGCTGCATATCTGTATGTTTACCAAACTGCTTGATTATCTATTTCTCATCCACCAAAAAATATTATGCTCTCGTAATAACAATTGACTGAGACAGACATGGGTTTACAACCGTTCCACCTGCAGGCCACTAATTAAAATTCAGCTGATTTTTCAGTAACTTCAGCTGGCATAAACATATATTTCTCAATGCCTTAAGAGTATCTTCTTCTGTAGAAGACAGAATGCATCATGAACTATAGTCCAGCTCCTGTTTTTGACTACAGTGTATTGCTCTGTCACAACAACAAACTCTCTCCCTGAAATATGTCAGCATCTGTCAGTGTATTGTCAGTCAGTTTTTGTCAAGGTTCAGCATGTAGGAATTAGATCTCACAAAATCACACATTGCATACTATTTTTGGATCGTTTTTCTGGAAATTTAGATTAACCATTTATCATTTTTGTAATTAAGTAATTATGAGGAAAACTGATGTATTTTTGCTTGCTTTTTTGAGTTTTGCACTAAATTTCTTGGATGAAATTGTGCTGTAGTTGATTGTGTTGTGCCCAGTGTAATGTAAAACTCACAGCTGCATGTATCTAACTTTGAGGGGTGAGTATGTGTGTGTGTTGGTTAAAGAGGGTTCCAGGAATAAGAATCAACCATCTTTAGTTCTCTTCTAAGTGTATTAGTTTTTCATGATTTTTAAGGGAACACACGGATATGTTTTGCACCTGAATTTTCCTGGCTTTAGAATTCACATAAAATATAACCCCAGGCAGTGCTTATATTTATCTTCTTTTATCTTCAGCACTGCTGTAAACATTATTGAATAAACATGACTGTTCTTGATGACCGATGTTATTAAAAAGAAATACATATATTTACAACAAAATTGTTTCACCAGAAACACACAGTCTATAAAGGTTCTCATTTTTTTTTTCATTTTCCTAGACTCCCAATCTTGTGTTCTTGGCTGTTAGTCCAGAGGAAAAGGAGTCCTGGATCAATGTTCTGAACACAGCCATTACAAGAGCCAAGAACCGCATTCTAGATGAGGTAAGATTCTAAACCTTAAAAAAATCTTCTGGTGCTCTTTGTTTCTGGCTATTTTATTTATATATTTTTGTTCCCATAATTGTTCGGTGGTCACGTGCTCCCACTTCCACCCAGTCACTCCTGTGTCTACTTTTCTGTTCTTTTTTTTCTTACAATATTTGTATATATTAATTCGTTCTCCCAGACGCCAGCTTTCTCTTATTTTTAATTTTTTTTGCATTCTTGCTGAATTGGATAGATAGCTTTATGTTTGTAATCATTTTAGAAGAATATGCAAAGAACTACTGCTGAAATTTTTTTTACAAGCTGTCATTACTGTCCCTGTAGTGGATGTTTCCTTGAAATATGGCTTAATTTCCATAATCATAGCATACATAAAACATGGCCGCTTTGACAGTTAGAAATCAGATGAGGTCAGTTTAATAAAGTGGTAAGCACATCTTTCCATCACATTTTAGAAAAAAACAATTGTCATCCACTCCAACATGTTTTGTAATATTCTTTACCAATAGTATCCAGTTAATAGGAGAAGCTAAGAAAAACCTGCTGAGATGACACTCAGATGTTAGCTGTGTAATTCCAGTGATGGTAACGCTTCACTTTCTGTGAAAGTGTAAAATGTGAATTTGTACGATCTGTGTAGAGCATATAGTATGTAAGGAACTGTGAGTTTGCTATGCCACCTACAGAATTAACTCGTACAATTAATTAGCACTTAGAACCAAATTTAGCTCACTGCATCATATGTTGTGTCTTGTCAATAATTGACCCAAAGGGGGCATGTTCAAATGAAGAACATCTGGCTGAAAATGACTAACTATTTGACTAAGGATCTTTACTGCTTTATTTAGACCTTCTCTTGTTTTTTTGTCCTTGCAGGTTACAATTGAGGAAGACAGCCTGTTATCTCACCCAACACGAGACCGCCCCAAGATCCCACTTGGGCGCCGCTTGCCTACACGGGGTCATCTAATGGCTGTGGTGGGTGACTTTTCAGTATTGCTTTGACCTCTGTCAGAAGTCACTTATCCAGAGAGATCAGTAATGATCCCTTAGCTCAAGACTTTCTGCTATAAGACTTCTATATCTGTACACTAATATATAAAGAAATATGATTTAAACGTCTTCCTGTCCTTATGATACTTCAGTGATTGTGAGGATGATGTCGATGATTCGTCCACAGGCCTCAACCTCTTCAGATGGGATGCTGACTCTTGACCTTGTGCATGAGGAAGATGCTGGCATGCTGGAACATGATCATGCTGTGTGGGTAAAGGACCATCGGGGAAACCTTGACTTGTTAGCCCCTGCACGAAGGCGTGCTGGCACTGATGTCTCCAGACCCAGAGAGACCCCTGTGGAGGGGAGGGTGAAGACCAGCAGCCTGCCCCGTGAAAGTGAACTTTCCTGGAGCCACCAGAGCCAGACTCATTGTTGCTCACTGGATAACACCATGAGTCTCACAAGAGACCTTCAAGACCTAATCACTCAGCGGCTACAGAGGACCCAGGAACTACTGGCGGAGATCCAGGGGCAGGAGCCCCAAAGAGGACGAATGGGTTACTACCCCCATCTGAGGGGCGTAGACTCCCCATGGCTGTGCCATTTAAAGGGCTCAGATTCCCCCCAATCTAAGAATTCCAGCTCCCACAGCTCATCTCATGGGAAAAGCACAGACTCTCCCTTCCGAATTAAGGCCAAGGATTCACCCTGCTCTAGGACAACGGGATCACCTCGCATCAAAGGGAAGGATTCCCCTCATTCAAAATCCTCAAAGTCACCTCAGTACAAGGACCAGTCCCGTTCAAAGAGTGTTGATTCACCTGATTCAAAGGCTTCCTGCTCACCCAGAATGAAATACATTGATCTGACCCATATCAAAGGTTCAGAGTCACCCATTTCTGTTGGCAACAATTCACCCTATTCAAAGACTGTTGACTCGCCCAATTTGTGGCTTTTGAGTTTGCCCCATTTTAAAGGGATGAAGGACACGGACACATTTACTGAGTTGCTGGACTGGGAGAGTAGGAGGGAAGCGACTGAACGGTTGCTACAGGAAGCAATCTCCTCATGGGAGGAAGCAAGGGAGGTTCTGGCAGAGGTGAAGGAGCTCCAGGCTAGACAGAATCAAGCAGAGCAGAACCAAACTCCAGCTCCTTCAGCACTCTCACAGGACAGCAAGCAGGGAACCACCTGACACCTCCACACCTAGTCACAATGATGTAAACTAGTCAAACTATTCTAAATAAATGACATGAGAGAGCACAATAAACACATGAATTGCACTGGGAACATTTTGTTTATATTTTCCTACACTTAATTCTCTCATAACGCGTTGTTGATAATATTCATTCTTAATATTCCCTTCAACACCTCAGGCCCTTGTCTTTGCACTGGAAGTTTTGACTGTAAATTTAACTGTAAGCTGTACCCTTCTTTTAAATATCAGTATACTTCATGTATCTGTTATATTGTTTAAAGTTTGGAGTCATTGTTAAATCTGTTTACTGTTAAAGCAGTTTTAGATATGATATATGATATGATTATGATGCAGACCAGACACAGATAAAGACCTGTGGTCATGTTGTCATGCCTACTCTCTCACAGACCTCTGGACCAAAATGTACATTTTTATTTCATTCTAATCTTTCTGTTAAATGACATCACTTTAGCACAAACTTCAAAATAAAACAGCAATTTATCTCAAAGAACCACTGCATTTTAATCAGTGTATTTTATCACGTTAATTCAAAGCACCAGCCAACCTAGTTAATCACACTTTCACTGCTTAAATTGAAAGTCCAGTAGTGCACTTCCACCTCAGAGGCCTTGTAATGACTTGAATAATGATAGTGATTTACTCAGTGAAAGCATGCTGATCAATGGCATCTTTGTGAGCTGCAGAAGCTACTTATTAATTACATTTGATTCTACAAAGTAGTGTGTAATTATATGGTTTTAAGTACAGTGTATGTAAAGGGTTAAAGTAGGGTCAGCTGGATGTAAAGAAGTACCCTAAATATACTGTTTGTTTGCTCTTTAGTGTTGTTGCTCTTTTAAGTCAGCAATGTGAATAAAATATTTTGAAGATTACTCTAATAGCTGGACTAGAGTATATTTTAAGGAACAGGCAGTCTATGATAAGAATCCATTTACAGCTAAATGTTCTATGCCAGAGTAGGTGTGAGTCATAGGTCACAAATTTACTAATTTGGCGTTGAGCTAATAGTTATGCAGTACAGCCTTATATTCAGAATGCTTGACTAATCACATAGAGTGTATTCATATCAGTCTGACCAGCTGACATGAGTGTCCTTAAAAGGCAAGTGTGAGCTCACCATACTGAAGCAGGCATGAACATGAAGTGTATATTACTGAACTGTAATAGCTTCATCTGCTCCAAACAGTTAAGGTTAATTGCAGTAACATGTTGTCTAATGTCTGATTGAACTTAGATGCAGTTACGATCATAACTAGATCTGTTTCATTTAGAGCATGTTAGTAGATCTACGCTAATAGTTATTCCTTGTTTTAAAATCATGGATGTATGAGCTTTGGGCATAATCAACACCTCTATAATGGAGAAGGGTGTTCATGAACATAAAGACACTTTCATTTGAAATACATTCTCTTGTCATCGAGCAAATAGTACATGGCCTAAAGTCATTTATCCTGAATCCAGTCCAGTATTCAGTACTTCAAAGTATTCAAATATTCAGAAAAGGTGTGTGTTTCCACAACTGGAATAAATGATTCAGAGGCTAATCCTTTTGACTGTCAACAGGATTCAGAGGCTAATCCTTTTGACTGTCAACTCACTTCTCTTTTAACTACATCCAGAGTCACTGGGGCAGGGATTTACTTTCATCATATTCATTTAAATCCATTTGAAGTCACTACCACACCACAACCATACATAACATCCATGTTATGATGTGTGAAACACACAGTAAAATCCCTAGTGTTGAATTAACACCCAGAGTGTTTATATATAAACACTGAAGGGTGTGAATTCAACACCGTGGGTGTTAAATCAACACTTGTGATGTTGCTGTGCACCAACGTATTGTCAGTTTTAACTTTATCTCTTGGAGAGTGTGGATCTGTGGCTAAACCATCCCTGACATAGTGATGGGAATTCCAGCTATTTTCAGCGAATGAGAGAAATCGGTTCACCTCCCCAATAAGTGCTAACTCTTTCTATCAGCTTTATCTATTAATTCAATACCGTAACTCAGATTTAGATGCATAGTTTGCATCACATATGCTATAAATTAATTTAAATAAATGTGAAACCAGCACAATGCTACATACAGATATCTTTCAAGCTAATGGAACACTTGGTGGTTATATTATGGTTTGAGGATATTTTATTGTGATGGTTTGTGTCCACTTGTCCCTTTAGGGGGAAGGGTAACTGCAAATCAATACAAAGTGATACAACATTTCTATCCTGATGGAGGTGGTCTCTTCCAGGTTCCAACCTCCCAGCCACATCCACCGCTAGCATCAAAAAAACACTGAATAAATATTTTTTAGAAGAATGGTGCTCTATCTTCCATTTCCAGAGACTTCCAGAGACTCTAATCTGTGTCCAAGAGCACTGAAGCCAAATTAGTGGCTAGTGGTGGCCCAACACCTGAGACTTTATGTTGGTTGTGCCTGACATTTTTCAACTGTCTGTATTTGCACTGACTGTAAGAGTCCAGCTTTGATATTATCGGCACATCTCAAAGTATGAACACTGTATTCATATTATGATAATGATCATGGACACTCTATTCATATTAAGATAATGATCATGAACACTGCATTCATATTATGATAATGATCATGAACACTGCATTCGTATTATGAAAGCAAAGTAATGCTCATTCTTTCACAGAAAGCCACACATTATTTATTACTGCTCTACCGATATGGTGTTCACTTCAAAGAGCCAGCTCAAGTTGACTTGTTCATTAATGACACATCACTAATGTCTAAGGGCTTATGATACAAAAGAAATGGGGTATGTGACTAGGGGTTAGAAGTTGTTGCACTGTTGCTTATATATAGAAACATTCATATAAAGGTGCTATGACTCCATTAGCAGCACAGTGTGTGTGTGTGTGTGTGTGATTAACTCTAAGGTTCGATTTGGTGTAGTATAGCATTAATTAACTGCATTTATAATTATGTCTAGAAGGTCCTCACTAGTATAGTAAAACAAACCAAACATGTGCGTGTTTGTGTGTGATGGCAGATGGATCATAGCTTTGTGACTTATTAGCCTTGCAGGAAAACCTTTAGTGTGTCTCTGCTGAATCAAACAGATTAATATAGACATTACAATGATGACATTACGGAACTGGGGCCCCAGAGCCAAATGTTAAAGCCCTGCTCTTTCAGACAGTACTATTTTCCATATAGGGAGAGTAGCAAAAAGAATGGCTGCTAAAAATGACCCATATTCACAAATACATCAGTCTCACTGCAATAGAGCGAGAGAGAGAGCCATATGGCTTCTCCACTTGGGAGATGCCTTGCCTGCATGTTATTGGTCAGTCATCCCTGTGTGAATTCAAAATCTTCAGCCATTTTTACCTCATGCACATCACGCACCATGGGAAGCAAATGACACTACCACCATTGGCATGAAATACATGTTGGATAACCTATGTGATTATGACTGACACATTCTGGCAACCACAATACATAGAAAAATGTAAAAATACAAACAACATCAGGCTTACCACTGTTCATTTCATGGGTAAAAAGACAGTATAAAACACTTTAAAGCGATGCTAAGTGTACAACATTCATTTAGACATTAATGCGTATTTATTAAATTTCAAATATGTTTGTTCGCAAAAAAAAAACAACAAAAAAAAGAATACCGTACATATGAAGGTCTAATATAAGATATACACCTCAATGTCCCAGTGTGTTATTCAGATGTTCGTCATAAATCATGTTATTGAGTAACTACAATGAAAAGTAAAGGAAAAAAGCATGCATTTACAAGACTGAGAAAAAAATATCTGAAACCAAAACCCTGTCCTAAATTCACAGTTAAAGGCAACCAAATTATTCTCTTGATTACGAAAGATTTTCCTCCCAAGTCTAACACCATTTTCTAGCAACAATTCTGAAAACATATCCCATATTAATTTAAATAAATGTGAAACCAGCGCAATGCTACATACGGATAAGTTACAAGCTAAGGGAACACTTCGTAGTTATATTATGGTTTGGGGACATTTTATTTATTGTATCCACTTGTCCACTTGTCCCTTTAGTGGGAAGGGTAACTGCAAATCAATACAAAGTGATAAAACATTTCTGTCCTGATGGAGGTGGTCTCTTCCAGGTGGATAATGGTGGCCCAACACCTGTGACACTTTATGTTGTTTGTGCCTGACATTTTCACCTGTCTGTATTTGCATTGACTGTAAGAGTCCAACTTTGATATTATTGGCACATCTCACTAAAAACAATGCTAAAATCATATCCCATATTATTAATACCACTGCACACAAAGGTGAACAGCCATGTTAAGCTGTTCTAGAAGAGCAGGGGCCTATAACTATTGAACTATTATTTTCCATAGTACACATGGCAAGTTATAAAAAATAACATTGAAACATAGTCTCTGAAACAGATTCAGAGACTAATCCTCTTGTCTCTCCTCATCTCCAGGGTCACTGGGGCAGGGATTTTTTAAAAACATATTACCCATTTGGACCGACTACCATAGCACAACAATACAGTCCCCTCTGAAAGTATTAGAAGAGTAAGGCCAAATCTATTGTTTTCTCTATTCATTGAGATCAAAAGATGAATATGAGGAGATAGATCAGAATTTCAGCTTTCATTTTCTCATATTTACATCTAGTTAGGTTCAACAAATTAGAACATGCCACCTTTTGTTTCAACCCACCTGTTTTTTCAAGTGATCAAACATATTGGAACATGTGATTTCTAGGTGTGTCTTGCTGCCCAGGTGTGCCCTGTTAAATTGATTGTTTAAAGAATTAACAGGTCTGACCCTCTACTCTTTGGTTGAGCCCAGGTTTCGTCTGTGAAGCCTGCATTTGTTGTTAAAAACAAAAGAAAGAAGCCACTGGTGTACTAACAACCAGACCCATGTCATGGCCAAGGAAAACAACAGCAGTTGATGACAAAAACATTGTGAGAGATGTGAAGAAAAACCCCAACACAACACACAGTGACATCGCCTTCAAATGCAGAAATATAGAGGCTATACGACAAGATGCAAACCACTCATGAGCAGTAAGAAAACAATTTCTGACTGGAATAAAGAAATACAGAGATGAGCCACAAAAGTTCTGCAACCAAGATTAACCTCTACCAAAGTAATGGAAAGTCTAAAGTGTGGAGAAAGAAAGTACCTACTCATATTCCAAAAATGATCCAAAACATAGAAGCTCATCAATCAAGCATGTTGGAGGTAATGTGATGCATTGGGCTTGCATGGCTGATTCTGGAACAGACTCACTAATATTTATTGATGATGTAACTCGTGATGTTAGCAGCAGAATGAATTCAGATGTCTACAGTCTGTTTTCCAATTTACAAAGAAATGCGTATTATCTATTTGGGAGGAACTTCATCATGCAACAAGACAATGACCCCAAACCCACTGCCAACTCAGAAAAGGACTTCATTGCGGGGAAAAGTTGAAGGTTTTAGACTGGCTAAGTCAATCACCAGACCTTAACCCTGTTGACCACAACTAATATTTTTGGAGGGGATTGTACATAATGTCTGTGTTAAGACTTGTAAACAATAGCTTATTACATTGTGTTTGATATAACTTTAATAAATGCAAAACCAGCAGGGTGCTACAAATGTGCATTAATAAATGCAATAAGCATTCCATTGCATCTCTCAGTGTTATACTGATGAGCAAATAAACTCATCACAGGATATATTACTGCTCTACCGAAATGTGAGTCAGCTCACAGCTTTCACCTCAAGGAGCCAGGGCTTATTGGCACTGTGGAAGGAGATGCTATTGATCCTGTACTAATGTCCAGTTAATATTCAGTGTTGTTAGAACTAATCAAAATGGTAAGATTTCTGTCCACAGTTATTCATAATAGGTATTTGTTTTGCTGGGTGAGTTATATGGTCCTGTCCATCCTTGGAATTTGATGTTTCCCTATGACCGTGCCTTAAACATGAGTGTCCAGGATGGAAAAGCAGTGCCAAGCATTTATTGTGGGTTGTTTAAAAACGCTAGTAGGGGGAAAAACATGTTTAATTCATGACTCTCATTGTGTGGATAATTATAGCTTCAAATAATTTAGACCGCATAATAGTATATTGTGCTAGGATGAGATGTTTCCTGGTTCAGTGGTGCCAGAAAGATTCCAAATTTATCTTCGAAATAACGTGTCCATAAATACTGTGTCAGCATGGATGTGTGCGTTTGAGGAAATAATATAAACTCAGTTTGATTAAATAATCATACATTAAGATTAATTTAAAGGGCAGAACACTTTATTTAACTGCGCCTTTCAGATATTGCACCCACTGACATTAACACAGTCACACAAACATGACCTACTAATCAAAATAAATTTCAGGGTTACATAATAAAGCATCTTGTTCAGCATCATGTTTTTATTCCTGAGAGCATCTGCATGATCGGCAAATAAGTATTAAAAGAACAGCTGCAATAGCACCTTATTATATGTACTAAAATTGTATGTAATAATTTTTTTCGACATAATTGAGTGTGTGTGTGTGTGTGTGTGTGTGTGTGTGTGTGTGTGTGTGTGTGTGTGTGTACGCGTGCTCCATTAGGCTATGGACTCCCACCCTAGCCACAGGCAAAACATTGTGGCTCTCTGACTGGCTGCCATTTCCCAGAGGGTTCACAACCATTAACATCCATCAAGCCTCATTTCCCTTACACACACACACACACACACACACACACACACACACACACAGGGAACAGCTTCATCTGCACTGTCCTGAGTGTGTTCTCAAATACACTGAATATATACACACCTAACTATGCAAGTTCCACACAACACACACACACACACACACACACACACACACACACACACACACACACACACACACACACACACACACACACA
>JAOUWY010000047.1:11764686-11776780 GCA_025728095.1 Prietella phreatophila | reverse complement strand
GGGATAAGTGACGCGTTACTCGCCGCACCTGTTTTCGGGTCATTTCCAGAGCAGTGTCCATGTCTTTCTGAGTGTACCTTTCTTTTCTGAAAACAACAGTATTGACGTTAATCCTGAACCAATCGCGTTCTTGAAATGCTCCGCGTTCAAATAGTCCGCCCAAAATCCTCGACTCCGATTGGCTGTCTCGTCACGTGCTCGGTGTGTCTCGCTTGTTCGTTTCTCATTGGCTGCTAATGGTTTCGCATGAGGGACGGATGCGCGCGCACTTCATAGCTGGAGCTGCTGTGTTTGTGCTCAAAAATTAACCGAACACGCAATCTCTGACCAAGAAACAAAACTTTGTTGATACAAGTTGGTTTAAGAGTTGACCCCCCCCCCCCGAAATTAAAAAATAAGGTTGTGGGAAGATCTAACGTTTCTTATACACTCATATCACACTGTATTATTATGGTTTGGTGTTATTTTACTTAATAAAATATATACCGGTACGCGTCAGGACTTTAGTATCTCGGTCCGAGGTCCTGGGTGAACGTTATGATGTTTGTGTCTGAGAGACGAGGAGCAGTGTTGCGTTACATAACGGACATTTAAACGGCGCGTCCGCCAGAGAAAGTAGTCTCAGCGCTATACATCATTTAATTCCACACGGATTTTTTTAAATATTTAATTAGTATAGACTCCATGTTCTGGGAATGTAGAGACAGGGTCATGCATAAATAAGTCTCTGAAGGCACTCAGGATGGTTATTCACACAGCGCTTATGATTTACAAATACCAGGGGACTATGGAGATGATCACAGCCATTAAGCACATGGATTGGACTTTGTAATACCTCCTACAAGGAAAAAAAGAATGTGAGCTTTTATAAAGTCTCCTATCAAGATGTAGTATTTATGTAGGATTATAAAACTAAATTAAAGTGTATTATTGGGTCATGGTAAAAGGTCAAATTTATAAGATCCACAAGATTTCCCAAGTTAAAGCCTGCTTCGCTGTAGACCCCCATTATAGCCTATTAGTTAGACGGGTATTCAACGCATATTAATAGTGTTTCCCTGAGAACCAGCAACTAACGTTCTCTTTATTCATACTTGAAATGAATAAATTGTTTGCCAATTAACAGCACTGTTGAAATCAGCCTTTCCACAATATGACATTTAAGTTTAAAAACAGCAACACATTATAACAATTGTGAATGGGCTGTATATGCGCTTCACTACTTCCTCACTAATGGACAGTTATCTTAGTGAGCTCATTTCCTGAGAGAGCTTGTGTGAACCAGATCACTTGCAGGTAGAAGACCATGGGCCTCTGCCTGTGGGGCCTCTTACACGTTACCACCCTATACAGACTGAATAAGCTAACATAAGATAGGGACACCACATTTTTTGCTTTAAAAGACTGCTTAAATAATACAGAACAAGTAGAATTATTTATTCTCAAAACCCAATCAGATACCTGATGTTGCAATATATTAGAAAATTATCTGAAGTTAATGAAGTAAAATTGATGTTCTACATTATATTGTCTGAAAAAACATGATGAAGTCTGTGCAATCACATATGTTTTACAGATTTAAATGAGGAGCACCATTTTTTAAACTCTACAGCCTTCTACTTACAGATTTTCCCCCAGCTGTGGTTGCCTTGGCCATTAAATTGAGCTGTAGTAAAATGGCTATTCTTATTACTTGAAAATGTCTCCCAATAACAGCATTAGATGTGGTATATACAGATGCTGGTGTAAAAACAGTCTGTATCTCTCGCTAGACTGCTTTATTTAATGCTTTCACTGAACAATGTTTTAACAAGTAGCAGGTGTGATGTGCTGCCTACCATTTGGTGCTTATACGTATGACATCTAATGTTATAATTATTTCCACACAGCTTGCAAGCATCTGGCATTTAATCCTGTATGACTTAAGAAAACATGTTCTTTGACAAAACATGTTCTTTTACTGAAATTATGTTCTGACCACAAAAAGGCACGTACTGAAAACATGTGGAAATGTAATTCTGTTCTATGTTCATGATTTGGAAAACTGTAACAGCGCTGCACATACAGTGTACTTTTAGAAAAAGTAGTTTCTGGATGTAAGCCAAGATTCCATGCAAATGCTCGGCGGTGAACATTCACAAACCTTCTTCCACTGGTCTCTGTGTTGTAGGAACCTTATAGTCAATATGGCAGATTCATCCTTCTTGGATACCACTGGCCTCATGGGACCCTCAGGGCTCATCCTGTCCCTGTTCTCACGTCCACACACCAGGCTAATCTGCTCATTTACCCAAGCAGAGGCAATGGGAGAGTTGCTTGCATCCCACTCACATGCACCTCCAGAGAGTAGGGGTTATGTTATATTTTCACTGAAAAGTCTTCTAACTTCTGGTCTTCTTATTGTCCTTATGTTTTATTTTTAGATATTAAAACTCTCACACTGAAGTGAACATATTTCGATACGGACTTTGTATTGGATATTACATAAGCAATTATAGTTTACTATATCTAGTAGTCACTATACTTTCAGTCTTCTATTAGAATGCTAACTCTGTTAATTTTGTTAATTATATTATCTTTTTATATTACATATTTTTTCAATACATGTCTTTATAATGTTTTTAGGGATTCCTTCATTGTCCTTACAAATATTACTTTTGTATCTTTTGTTTGTATCTGGAGCTTACGTATAGATTACACAGCTGGACAGCAGCAATTATGCCTAAGGAAATAGGAAACCCTCGAAATAGCATAAATATCCTCAATGGAAGTAATTTGAGAAAATGAAAAATAGAAATCTTTGACAGAAACGTGTCCAAATCTCAATTAGTTGTTATGCAAACTGTGTGACTGTTATTTGTGTACAAAACCAGCTTCTTCCATAGGACCCCAGTGTAAATATTTAAATAAAAAATAAATAATTTGTCTGTGTATAGGAGATACAGTTGTAGAAAAAAAGAAAATGTTAAAAAAACAAACAAACAAACGCACACACTTCAGTGCTGGAAGCATTAAAACACTCCCATGACTGTAAAGCCTACTACATGTGAATACAGGCTTGGAGAAAGACTACATAATAGCTGTAGCTTAGTACGCTCATGACTCAGAATTGTTGACTGTAATATGCTTTATTTTAGTGCCCTGAATATGTGTGAAGGCTTACATCTCCAATTCCCTCTTACCTAGAATTTTCTAAACTTCTGCCCCATGTCTACTTTGGAAACTTAATTAGCAACCAGGTGAATAGCAGACATGCCCATTCCAAATCATTTGTGAACTTAAAATACCTATGAAACACTTTAAAACAGAAACTGAAAAACTATGTGACTCACCATCAATGTTATAATCTTCTCTGATCCTCAAAATATGGCAACCAATAAACACACATAAACTGTTCCCAGGAAAATTGTTAGGCAGCAATAGTCTGTTTTTAAGGAGATCATGCTTTCTTAAATAATGTTTGGGAAATGAATCCATGAACCTTAGAAAAAAGCTTTTTTGAAAAAAGATCAACTCTGCCAAACCTTACCATCCATCAAGACAAACCACAATGAATCAAATCTAATCCCTGGGGCTAAGGTGTATCCTGCACTCAGACAATACAGTCTAAGAGGACAGTGAGAGTGGGTTATGATGAATGATGTCATTAGAGTGTTCTCCTTCTCAAACAAACCTCAGCCTACTTAACTAAAAACCAATCATACACACAGATTTGTTTGATTTGGCAGTGCCATGAAGGATGTTGGTAGCATGCCCATTTACCCTACGTGACCCCTGTGGGCAGCGGCCACCCTCTGTGGCTTTTCTGATGTTTTACTCTTGTTCATTCTATAAACGTTTCTGATTTCACTATGAGTCAAGGGTGTAGTGAGACACTATAGATAGTAAGACAGGAAATATGGACCTAAAGGGCACATGCTCTGCCTAATGTGTGCACTGTCTTTGCAACTCACCCACACACTCCTACAGTCCAGTTCACACAGCTGGGGGCTATGGAGGAGGGGAACTTGGCCAAGTCCCTTTGACTTGAACAGGCAGTGGCGAATAAGCCTGGCCAGTGCTGCAAGGATAACTGAGAAAGGCTGAGTCAGGGGGGAGGAATATTCATTCATTTCATTCATTTCCACTCTCCCACACCCCCAGCTCCATGTCATGTCCTGCTGCTGAAATACATGTTAATACTTTTCGCTTCTCCTCCAGCCCCATGTGGAGTAGAAAGGATGGGGAGCTCAAAGATCCCGCCTCCTCCTTCCAGGACTGAAAAACATCTGGTACTTAGTATATTAGAAAAAAAAGTATTTGGGACAAAAAAAGCCTCAAGTATATTGTGTCGCTCAAATGTTAATAACATTCATACTATCCTACAAAATCTGGAAATGATGCTGTTTGAGTGTGGTCAGTTACTTCACCAATCACAAGCATCTATAGCCACAAGGTACCAAACTTGGTGTGCTTTATTTTCAATATTTTCTTGCGCCTCATGTCTACTCAACAACTACCAGCGTATTTAAAACATGTTCCCACACTACAATACATCTGGGTTGTCTCCATGACATTTTAATACACTGGTCTGAGTGGGATCCTGAGCCAAGGTCAGCTCATCAGATCTAAACTATATCCATGCACCATAAATAAATAAAAAATAAAAAATAATCTTATCTGCAAAAATGTTTGCCTAAATGCATGAGATTGGTAAGAAATCAGATTATCTGGTTTTACTCGTGATCCATGCAATTTTCTTGGCAGTCAACGTGAGAGCATATTAAAAAAAGGGAAAGCATTATTCCCTCCCCCTCTCTTCTTCCCCCACCCCCTTCACTTGGCTGTTTCTTCCCCACTTACATACTCGCAGGGTGCAGTAATTCAGAGACACAGTGTGGAGGCTGCTACATGAATACAGACTGCAGGAAGAGCAACATGCTCAGGTTACTTCATCACTACTTGATAGCCGTGTGCTTGGCTGGGTCCTTGATGCTCCTGCCACTCTGCTGTGGTGAGTGTTAAGACAGAGTGACTGTAAGTGTGTGTGTGTTTCTGTGTGTGTGTGTGTGTGTGTGTGTGTGTGTGTGTGTGTGTGTGTGTACATACATATGTATACATGGGAGACAGTGAAAAAGACAGAAAGTGAGTAAGAGAGAGAAGATGAAGGTACATGCATGTCAGAACATACTACAACTTCTTGTTAGGTTTTGTTTGGTGCCGTAAAAAAATACATGAATGGTTTAGTCCACATGTGCATGCTGAAGGTAATTGCTGGAGGACAAGTGTAATTTTGGGAAGTGCACCAGGAAATGGACAATGTGATCCAGGTTAAGGATTAGAGCAAAGGGTTGCACATGTTTCTGTTTATGACAGAGCTGTGTAACAAGTGGGACTATTGAATGGGACTGATCCCCTGTGTCCAAGGTAAGGTTGTTTGCTTATTTTTTAACAACTGCTTAATTATCAAAACGACCTGGACTTGAATTTTGAAATGAAGCCGAAATATAAGTGTGTGAATGTTATAAACATGTTTATTTTTGTGATCTCAGTACACAATAGTGAGGTATATGTTGAAGAACAGAAACATAAGGAAATTGGCTGCCAGAGGAAGGTGTAGAAAAATGAAGGGAAGAAATATGATTAAATAATTTCCCTTAACTCATCCATTTTTTTGCCCCAAAATAGATCTTAACTGAGAAAAAAACAATAACACACAATAACGGGAAAATGTGGTGCATATGACAAACATTTAAACAGATGATTATGAGTAACTGTTTGCTTTCATTCAAAGCATATCTGGCACTTGACTGAAATTTCAGAATGCACATTAGATGTGGATATACCCATGGAAAATGACACAAACTCCAGGGCATCCAGACAGATTGTATGAAAGTGTGTTCTCTGTCTGTGCATTGCAGTTTCTCAGGCGTGAGAGACGGCCCCAGGGTTAGAACAATCACTGGTGCGACATAATCCCGATGCACAGCTGCTTTTTGTTGAACGCCTCAGTCATGTACAGCTCTGGCAGGTCTCTCTATTCTTAGTCATGGGACCTCACAGAATAACAGTCATCTATGCCACAGCACACTCATGGATGTCTAAACAGGCTGTGAGAAACAAGGTTTCAGCAGCATATGGGAAGTGAATCATTAATTGGCTTCTGAACATATGTGAGTGTCACACTATTTAACCTGGATTGGGATGAGGAGAGAACTTTCATCTGCAATACGACTCATTTTCTGTAGAAACCGAGTAATGTCTTTATTGTTATTGTTTTTTGTTTTTACAGTTTTTAAATCTGTAAACTTGTGATCCAGCACTCAAAGAAATGTGTAACATTCAGGTTGTGCTAAATCAGGGTTATTTTCTGGATTAAGCTATACAAAAGAGAGAAGGAAATGTCACACTATCCATAACAACCACATCCTTTCTGCCATTGTACATATAAGTTAATTATATTCCATATCTAAAGTTTTTAGGCAACTTTTAAAGTAGTTTTAGACCAAATTTGCAGTAATGGTATGCCATTTATCAAACATCCTTAAATATAACATGTAAAAAGCCTGAGCTTTGGAGTCTTTTGGAGGCAGGTTTTAACCTGTGAGAGTTTTTGCTGTTGTCTAGACATTTTTGGATGACTTTACTTCACTTTCTCATAGTGACGTGTCTTGGCATGTTCTAGCTTAACATCAGGTAGCTAACCATAGCCTCAGTTGAACAAACACCGTTGATTCACAATGGTGAACCTGTATTATTCAGTACGTGACATGACATCATGTTTTCAAAACAAATTTAACTGCAGTACTGGAAGAAAATTCACATTTAAGATAATATAATATTTATTTAACATCTGTAATTAACAAAATGTCATTTCTTGCTAATGAAACTTCTGAGGCATGCATGAAGACTTGCATGAAGCGATAAAGGAAGATTTGTGTCAAAAATTTATTTGGGAGATGTTATCTCACATTATCATCATGCTCATAATTGCTCTTGCTTGTTTGACACGTTTAGAAGATAACTTGGTAAAGTCTGGGAAACTTTACAGGAATCAAGTTACAGCCGTGCTGTAGCTGACCATGGTTTTACTCTTAAGTCTCATTTGAAGGGAAAAGAGCCTGCAGCTTTAGAAAGATATTATGAAGATGTATTTGCATTCTTTCCTGTTCAAAAGTGTTTCTCAGGGCATGACTTCCTTCTCCTTTTTTTTTTTTTTTTTTTTTTTAGATTTCACCTAGTTCCAGCTGTTTGCTTGGTCTGTCGTCATTCTGATTTATATGCCCTGCATGTGGTTTCACATCCAGAGGCTAAACAATATGTGGAACTGGTAGACCTTGGAATTTTTCTTAAACTCACAAATGTTGGTTGGCCCTTATGATGCAAGAAGAAGGAGGGAATGGGAAGCAGACAGTTAAAACATGCACATGGGGAAAAATAATTGCTTGTGATCGGATATCACTGTGACAAAGTACTGCTCAGTTAATTATTCTGGTTAGAGAGGATCCAACCTACTTCTCGTAAGTGCATTCAACCTAAAACAGTTAACCCAGCAGAAAGTAGAATATGGCCTTGATATTGTTTGAGCAGGAAAACTTTCGAAACTTTTGAAATTATTGAATTGGTTGACCGAGGTCTTCTCAGTATTGTCTCATACAAGGACATTCAAATTAATAGCAGGTGTCATAAAGACCACAGACTAGCAGATTGGCTGGACACTTGCCTCACATCTTACAGCATTTAGCTCCATGCTGTTTATTATCCTAATTATATATTGGTGTAGGTCCAGGTAATAGCTCTCAGCCTTGTTTCACCCTTGGCTCTCATGCTATTAGAGAGTATAATGACTGGATCATGGCTTGGGATAGCATATAAGACAACCCTGAATCTCTTTGACCTCATAGCTTGTAGTAAGTCTTTTCAGATGTCACATCTAACCACTGTGTGAGACTCCCTCTGGCTTTTGTTAAACAGATATATTATTAGCACAAAAAAATTAGCATTCATTGAGAGCTTCCCATTCAATCCTTGTTCCTTGAGGGCTGTTTTATAATGAGACAGTTAAGTCCGGCTAAGGAGATTCTCTAATGGTCTTGGCAACCTGCCATCAACCAAAACATATGGGTGATTTCTTAACTTCAGCACAGTGTCTCAGAGATTTGAAATGCAAACTCCATCTGTTGTAAGGCCAGATTTGGTAAATACCAGGGTCTGTATTTCAGCCCACTTTACAGGATATATGACCTGCCTTAACTGCACAGGGTCTCGTGGTTTACAATGCCCTAGAAAGTTTAAGCCAGAGCATGGACTGAACTGAAATTCCAATGGAGAGTATGCATGGACGTGAATATGAATTAAAGCGATGAAAGAGAATGTTTTAACAATCACCAACCATCACAAATATTTCCCCAACATCACCACATATACAAGGAATCCAGATATGGTTTAGAAATATGAATAGCTCCCTGGGGTTCTAATTATTGTGTGAATATTTACTATATTCCCTAAAGAAATGTTCTTGAATTTCATTGCTTTGGACCAACCATGCAGCTGTGTAAATGAATTAGATCTAAAAGACAAGCATGACAGATTATTTATTCAACTCCTTCCCTGAATGAGGAAGTGGTTTCTCAGGGTCAGTTCTTGTCTTCTTTAATTTTGAACCCAAACCCAGAGAAGGAACACTGACTGCACAAATACTACATCTCAAGGCTACAAGATAACCATGGCCTTAACCATTTCTGTTGAATGCTAAAGTCACCAGAAGGCACTTTTTTGCATGCATGCATAAGTTTTCCCTATTCTGTTTGTGAATAAATCTATTGCTTTGGTCTGAGCTGACACATATAATGTAATATCACATAAGAACTTTTATCCCAAATGTATTAAAAATGAGAACATCTGTGCATGGGGGTTGGGTCATGTTAAAACACTTTCCAAAAAGAAACAAGACACTTTCTGGTTTGAATATTTTAAATGACCCGTGATGATCCACCACTGCCTGTTGAATAATGTTTCATATAACGTGTTGTCACACTGCACATGAACTACATGAACTCTATCTACATAAAGGTGTCATGCTGGAGATCGAGGGCCTTTGATTTCTGAGATATGAGGTAACCATGCTTACTATGAGGCCTGTCAGAAACACTCTTGACAGCTGCCATTGTTTTCTCTTCTTTCTTCAGTAGAATGGTAATTCCACACCTGCACAAATATCATGTCAGGATATATCAGACTCATATAACTGACAAACGGCTACAATAAGGAGGCTGATACAAAGAGCTCAAGTTACCAACTACATTCTCCTTCCACTACAACATTCTCTATAGTTGGGAGACATAGTTGAAATGTGTTAAATGAGTGAAAAATGATGAGAGGCTGTTCAGCTACATCTGGTGAACTGAAGATCTTATTAAAAATAACTTGTTTGTCAGGTTTAAATTCTCAGGATGACAGGTCCAATTTTCGCTAACTGTGTATCTTTCCTACTACTTTTACTGCCATTACTGAAAATATGCTTTAAGACGAATAACTGAATAATAAGATGGCACTGGAGAATGTATGCTTTTAGGAAAAGGAAATCAACTTAATGTTGATGTGAAATTCTAACAGTTAAATTGTAGTCCTTCACTTTATCCAGAGTTATTCAGTTATTCTCAGCAGATACCACATACGCAGAACTCAAAATCCCTCTAAACCTTAACTTTTATCTTTACAGGTGGAATTAAAATCTCTGAGTATGAATATGATTCTACTCCTTCACCAGATTACGACTACAATGCCACATTTGACTACAGTTTCTTCAGTATGTATTTTGATCTCCTGTTGTTCCATCTTTCACTATGAACATATTGCTTCTACACCTGAAACGTTTCGATTTTTTTTAATATCATGCATAGTTTGCATAACATGATTGTTCAGAACAGTTCATTTTTATACTGCACTTGTCTGACTAGGCAACAGCAGCAATGAAGCCCTGGAGTACTTTATTAGGGAAAAGGAATCTGAAGATGAAAATGGGGGATTGGATATAAGCCAAACAGATCAAGAGGTGCCCACTCAGGCCAACAAGGTGCAAACTCTTTCTGCTCATTTATTCTATCTTTCTCTATTTTGAGTTAGGAATGGAGCGTGATGAAGATGCCATCTGCCTGCCTCAAATGTAAAACCTATGGAAAAGGTTGACTGTGCTGTTTTGTTTTGTTTTTCTGACACCCAAAATAACTTAGGAATGCATATGAAAAGGATAGCAGAAGTTTCTTTGATTGTGAGGGTCAGCTAAGCTTTTCAGATGAAACTTGCCAAATACTTGTCTGTTGAACTGTGAGTTAGTACTGAAATGAGTTCCCAATGAGCCCGTAATGTGGTCAATGTCTGAAATGCATACTCAGCACTTTTATGTGTCATGGTTTTATGTATCATGGTGAATCAACCACAGAAAAAGAAAAGTTGCGAAATATTTTGACATTTGCAGAGCGTCTGGGTAAGCTCAAACATATTCATGTTATGCCTGTAGAGAGCACTAAAATGTAATTACAGCAATAAATATAGTAACAAATCACATCAAAATGTTGTATGTTCTTGTTATCTTGATATATATTTTTTCAGATTGTGTGGGAGTGTCAGCACAGATACTACTGACTTGTATTGAAAAGTCATGTAAACAGATAGCTCTCATTAGTGTAGCACTACAGTATCTTAATTCCCCCACCATCTTTATAGACACATTTAGGCTGGGAAAATAAAGAACAACTATGACAGTGGGTTGATCAGTTCTCAAATATCACAGGATTTATTTCCCTTATCATCCACTTCATGTTTTTTTGTTTGAAATCTAAACAAATGTCTCTGGACTAAGGTTGGAGGGGGGAGTCCCTAAACGTAAATCCATGTTAAAACTCTACAGGGCAAATTCCTAGCATGTTGCAGTCACCATAAAGGTCAGAATAGCACACTGTGAGGGTCACATTCCTATTACATTATATGAATATTATCATCATTGGCCTGATGATAGCCATTCTAAGTCAACCCTATAGTGTCTCTGTTGGAACAACAATTTGGACAAACGACTCACCCTGAAAGTAGTAACGTTTGCCAGTCCATGTAATTGAGGCAGCATGTAGAGGAGTACAGGATAATGACACGTGAAAATTGTTGTACTAATCTTGTTCGCCAAAGCAAACAACTCCTCTATTTGCTGTCAGACACCAAATGCTTTCAGATCACTGCATTTAATCATAAAGATTTAATGGATTACATTGTGCCTGCTATGCAGAGCAGCACTATATCAGCAGCAGCATTTTGGGACAATCCTTCATTCTGGCTTTAGATGGATTCAAGATGTCTCACATTATGACTTTCATTTTCGTTTAAAGCAGTAATAAATGCATTTATAACTAATATATGCATGAAATACATTTTGAGTATCTAAATACAATATATAAAGATTTCAGCACTGATCACAAGGTTATCCACAGTTAAATTGAAGCTTGATGATAGCATCAAGTACACACAGATTTATAAGCTCTGTTATCTGTAAGTACCATGTAAATCACATCTGTATCCTGTAGTATAACAAAACTCTCTGTAAAGGAAAAAGCCTTTGATTAGGAATGTTGGGTTTTGTTTGTTTAAACAAGGGATACCTTTAACCTAAAAGGCAGGACAGTTTTTTTTTTTAAATCAATGTGTTCATTAGGTTTTAATCTATCAAGCTTACATGTGGAAGAACAGGAAGTAGATATAATGAAAGAATTATATGGAAGAATTTTGCCAATATACACAGTACAACTGCTTCACTCACTCACTTTCTTTGATCATCTCAGGCCTTTAGGACAGTATATCCAAGCTCTCTGCTCATACTGATCCTAGCTGCTCATCAGCTGCTCAGACTCCTATAGGACTCACTGCATGTCACTGGACATCATCACATACAAACACATGAGGTGAGTGCAGTGGCTATTCTCGACATGCAAACCTAAACCACATTGTGCACTTCCTATTTGGTCTTATGTCACATCAATCATATGATTATTTGCCTTAGTAGTGGTAAAATACTTGATGCATTTAAATATCTATGTAATTCTTGCTTACTGTCAACAGAGGGCGATCT
>JAOUWY010000047.1:11715532-11732594 GCA_025728095.1 Prietella phreatophila | reverse complement strand
AAATTCGGATCATGAGAATGCTCTGGAGAAGAGTCACCCGTACCGGCGACCCCACCTAGTGGGATTAAAGCCAGTAGAAGAAGAAGAAGATACTATAACTATATATATATATATATATATATGATATATATTATTATATGAAAACATAAGACAATTAGTCATTTCTGTACTAAACATATATATTTAGTAAGTGTTGTACACAGAACTGCACTGGAAAAATGACCAAATAATGTAACACAGACATCAGTATCGTACTTTTCAGCCCCAAAGGCTTTCATGTTAAATAAATTATTTTAACTTTTTAACATTGAGGCATACAGCGGTTAAAACGGTTGACAATTTTAACAGTTTGTGTTCAGAACATCTTCATGACCTACCTGTTTCTCCACCTTAACGACACGTCCCATCATGCTAAGCTCATCCAGAGGATCCAGTTCCAGAGGAGTCTTTTCACCCTTTTCTGTCCTTCCCCTTTTATCAGATGGAACAGCACCACGGCCTACAATCTGATCTACTCTTTAAGCAGAAGAATTAGTCAGTGTAGTCTATCATTTCTTTGTGTGTTTATTTAGTTATTTGATACTCGATTTTCAATTTCATTTTTGTGAAATTAGTGTTGTTAAAGATATAGGTTCAGATATAATCCTTAAATGCATGGGTGTTCCTCAGCTGCTGGCACATACCTTAGGTTGTTAGCAAAATAGCTCTTACAAGTAACATAAATATTCCTACAAACTACAAACAAGCAATCAATTAATAACTTATTAAATAATTTATATATACAGTGCCCTCCACTAATATTGGCACCCTTGGTAAATATGAGCAAAGAAGGCAACAGACAAAATGTTAAACACACGATTTATTTGTTTGTTTATTTAGTTCTTTAAGTCATTCATTAGTTTGTTCTTTAATACAATTTTAGCATTTCTGTATTAGTATATTGTTTAAATCCAAAAGGTTATATATTACTGCAGGAGTAACCAAACTGAACATAACTTGGATATAAAAAAATAAATAAAAACCTGTCAGGTCATAGGAGACCCAAGGTATGTATTTAAGGATTAATCTCAACATTTTTTGCAAGCTAAAATGAGAATATTCTCAGAAACAAACATCACTGCTCAAATTCTTATTAAAACTAACCTCATCTGTAGGCTTTTAATTCTGCCCAGCATGTCTAAGTGTCCAGCTGAATACTGCTCAATCACATCCTTCACATCATACGGTCGTAGTGTTTCTTTAAACTTGCGCTTGGCGACCAAAAACTTCAGTATCCTATACATAGAAAGAATCAAAACACAAATTACAGACAGTTCCAGAAATAAAGTAATAATAATAATAATAATAATAATAATAATAATAACAACAACAGGATGAATTATAGAAATAGTCTACAATGTACAGGTAAATACTAAATGTATTAATATATCAGGGTGTGAGAGGGAATCCCTTCCTCTTGTAATACTCAGCTACCACAACACTCAAAATGCAATCCATCTATATTTTTTTCTGAATGTGATTGGCTAAGGACATCGAGGTGGCACAGAGAGTAGTATTGCCACCTCACAGCTCCAGGGTCCCACATCTCAGGTTAATGTCTATGTGGAGTTTCTGTGCTCCCTGGTTCTGTGTGAATTTCCTTTGGTTCTCCAGTTTCTGCCCATCTCCCAAAAGTGCAAGTAGGTGCTATGCTAAATTGCCCCTGAGGAGAGAATGAGTATGAGCATGGTGCCATGTGATGGACTGCATACAAATTCAGGGTGTAATGCCACTTTGCTCCCTGACACAAGCTTCAGGTTTCCCATGGGGGTTAAAATCCTGACTCTGTCCTGTGTGCATGGAGTTTACATGTTCTCCCTGTGCTTTAGGTGTTTTCTCTGGGTACTCTGGTTTAAGACATGTGTTGTAGGTTGACTGGCGTTTCCAAATGGTCTGTAGTGTGTAAATATGTATGCAATTATGCTCTGAGATGGCACCGTTCAGGGTGTCCCCTGCCTTGTGCCCAGAGTTCCCTGGGAGAGGCTCCAGACTCCTTGTGTAAAATAAGTTTTATGGAAAATGGATGGATGGATTTATCATAAACTGTTCCAAATGACTGATCTTTAAGTTTACAAGTGATATTAACATTGCAGGTGTTTTTATGTTAGTAACATAGCTACATTAAATAGGTCCATAGTCTAACAATCTCATAAGATTTGATTATTTTCAGACTTGGTCATGATCAGAGTGTTCTGTATTACACATTCTTTATATACATTGATTTTACCAGATGTCTGACATTTTGTCATACTGTAGCTAGAAGAAATTAAACAGTGCCAGGCTGGTCACTCCCCAGAGCTCCAGCTCTGATGCTAGTTATTGTGCTCATAACACTCATGAAGCTGACTTGACAAAAACAAACAAAACACCCCTAATGTTAGCATCGCCAAGCAGCTGTGCTCAAACTGCCATCTTGCAACATGATAAATTACTCCATGAGAGCGGGATAGATCATGGGTGGAGTGAGGGCTTTTTTCCCCTTTCAGCAGGCATTTTGCCCTGGGATAATCCTCTGTTAACAAAAACATCCTTTATCAACGGAGAAGAGAGACAGATTCACAGCTCAGCTGCAAAACCATGAGTGGCCGGCAGGGGAAGTGACTGAACCTGGTAAAAACAGCAGTGCTGACCAACATGGGTGAAAAGAAGTCTGTGCGCAGAGATGTGTTTAAAAAAAGAACTATTGTTTTGCAGGAATAGCTTGCGTGTGCGAGGGGCAAGTGCCGAGCTATGCATGTTTGCTTGTGTGATGGTGGCTTTTCTGCTGGCGGTATGCAAGAGGAACTGTACATCTATACCTCTGAACATTTCAGCAACCCCCCCCATCCAGCGCCAAAACCAAGTTTCTTGATGACTCTTGAGTTTAGCCTGCATTGTCCCCATCTTTTGATTTTGCCGATAGCTGCAAATTTTGCTTGGGTGGGTCTCAGGTGCAGGAAAAAGGGAGGGCAAAGAAAAAGAGAGGAAGAGAGGGAGAAAAGTAAAAAAAGGGATCACATTTATTTGGACTCCCCAAGGGTTCCCATAAAATGCTGACTCTCTCTGTGTCCATGGCAGTGCACTGTATAATGTGTTATACTGTCAGCTCAGCTCTACGCAACATTTTAGCCGCTGCCACTAATAATAGCCCGAAAACAAATGTTGGTAGTTGAGTACTCTGGTATTAAAATATGTTCCAATGCACATGTCACTGATAACTGTCTTTCAAGGTGCTTAAAACCTGGATATTTTTAATTGTACACTAGTAAAATGGCAAAGCACAGACGAGTTCAAGGCCATATGGTACATGGTGGGCTTTCCCCTGCAACACTTTTCTTAAAGTGAAATCGCAGCATTGTGTAATGCTAAAATTAGCAATTTTCAAAAGGACATGACTTTTCTAGGGAGTATTACATAAACTGCAAAATTGTAGAGCATGTTGTTTCACCAGCAGGGATGCACATGTGAGTATTGCACACCTGGAGCTTTGTACTCTGTGTAGAGTTGTGCACTGTGCAAAAGTCAAGGGTGGCTGAAAAGGTAAGGTAAAAAAAAAATGCTGATATTTAAGCTGTGATCATGCCACTCAATTTGTAATTATCTAAGACTAGTTCAAAGACATTGCATGTTGTGCCATCCCAGATAGTTGTGCTGTACTCGGCAGGAGTGATTGGGAGGATGCACGTGGCTGTGCTCTACATGTTTATTAGTGGCATCCTAGGAAGTAGAGTCAAAGTTTGCAAAAAAATTAAATAAATTCAGTCAGAAGTGGTTAATATACGCAAAACCAGGTCACTCTAAAACAGCAGCAAATAAAGACGAACCTGAATTAGAGAAACAAGGCTCAGAAACACATAAGAAATACATAGCAAGATTTTGAAAAGACCTGGGACAAAATTAAGGGCCTAATTTTAAATAAGGAACAAAACTAGCAATGAGTCAATCAAAGAGAGTTAATGACTACATTTACATGCATATCAAATTCAATTTAAGGTCTATAGTCGGGTTGCAGCTGTATTCTGAATATTATATTTATCATATTCAGGCATCGGAATAATCCTCTATAAATGGTTGTTGTAAGTATGCCTGAGTTCCCATTCCTAAATACCTTGTCTACAGCAAAACTAGCATCTGTTAGTACCCACAATTCTTTGCAGACTGAGCATTAGCGTTAATTTCGTTAAGGAAAACTATGCCGAAAAATGTTCGTCAACAACCTATTTTTCAATGACGAAGACAGTAAACTATTACAAATAACTGTGACTATATCAACATGTAATATTGTTGACCAAAAAAAGACAAGACTATAATGCGGTCTAAAAAAACAAAACTTTACCACTTTTTGTCTCTTTTTAAAGGGTGACTGTGTGTGTGTGTGTGTGTGTGTGAGAGAGAGAGATATTGAGAACAGGTGTGCACAATCAAAAGTCTGACAATTGAGAAGAAGGCAGTGTGTTGGTGTTCTGGGAAGTGGACTCTGGAGTGGCCATATTTGTAGGCTGTGGTGCATGCTGTGTTCTGGGAAGTGGACTCTGGAATGGCCATATTTGTAGGCTGTGGTGCATGCTGGGAACTGGAGTTTGTTGTCTGAGACCTGACATAATGAATCAAATGAAACCAAGCTGGAGATGCTCCTGCTTGAGGTCAAGGTCAACTGATTACTGTTAAAACTTAAATTTCATATGCTTCAGTAAAATACTTTTTTAAAATCCTCTATTTTTCACTACCTAAGGCTTAGATAAGAGGATACAAATTTCCAATAGCAACTAGAAACATCACTTAACAGAACACATTTGAAAAAAACTCAACAAAACTCAACAACAACCAAAAAACAAGATGTATCTTACCATAGATTTTAGATTTATGTAGAGAAAGAAAGAGATGATATTTCACAATAGATACCTTCAGCACATCTATATGGAGGGATGATATTTTTAAGTAGACTACACACATAAATCATACTCTCTGGTTGTCATATATCTACTACATATCCCATATCAACAAAATAACAGGTGAACTAAAGAATTATATACTGTTTATGTGACATAAAAATAATTTCAAATTGCCATGTTATTTGAAATGATGAATAACTTAACGATGAGGGCTTCCTAGCTGTCCGCCCTTCCATTTTTTATTTTTAACTTTCTGCTAGCTTAAAGGGGTCATATCATGATTTTTAAACATTTTTAAATGGTAATTATTTTGTTTATTGGGTGTAATAGAATAGGTTAACATGCTTTAATGTTCAAAAAACGCATTATTTTTTCACATACTGTACATTATTGCAGTATCTCTATTCCTAGGGTGCTCTGATTAGCCATTACGTTGTGATCGGCCAAAAACCTCAAGTGTGTGTCGGAAATGTAACCCCCGTTAGCATAATGGTGAGCTTCAGCTTCCAGGGCTTCTAAAGCAACACAGTTAATAAAGTCGTCGGTTTTACCGTATCAATTCAAGCCCAAGTCAGATTTAGAAAATGTGAATGATCAAGCAGTTCAACCAGAACCAATTTTTGCAAGCATGACTTGAGCAGAATGTTACACAGTGGTAAGTTTTGATTTTGTAACTCTCTTACCTTTAAGAAGATACCTTGTTATAACAGGTTTCATTTGGCTTATGAAATCGACAGACAAAAAGACACAAAATACAGACGTAACAGGAAACTGTGTCACAGGAATGTGAGTTACTCTGCACATCTATAGGTAAAAATTCCAACAGCTGAATATCAAAACTTTAGCTAGCACGTTAGCAGAGGTCTACAACTGAGCCCTTGGCCACAACACAAAACTTCCCATTTGGACAGTCAATAGCAGATACTTCATAAAATAATCGAACACACACACTTACAGGCTATGATTCAGAAGTGCAAGATTGTAAGAGCAAGGTGGGAATTGCCTCACTTTTAAGGAGTAGCGTTTGTGTGTAGCCTGTGTTGTACTCGCCCAGGTTCAGGAAGCTGTAATCCGTAAAATTCGCTAATTCCTAATTTCATCTGTTTTCGTAAGGCTAAACAAAGGGGTTTTGATTTCGCACCGAAACATGCCTCACCTTCTTACTTCATGCCTGCCTTTGGGCGGGTTTATGCTAATAGTGCACGCAGTGACGTAAACATGTTACGGAAGTAATATCTGGACTTCGATTGAGGTGTTTTGGGCAGGTCTGGAGCAGTGTTCTCTATTACATAAAATAAATCCCTTTGGGGAGACTATGAGCTTTGTGACTTTGCAGATCTTATTCATGCACAAACAGATACATTACACACAGAAACAAAAAGAAACATTCAAAATCATGCTATGACTCCTTTAACCAAAAAGACTTTAAGCAAAAGGGATGCCATGAATCTCATATACTTCATCCTTTGGTGAAGAATAGTAATGTTTAAAATGTAAAATACATTTTTCATCATTAGCAGTGTTGCATCCGTGCTTTACAGCTTTCTTACCTCTGACTAAAGGGAAACATTTTCAAATCCATCACTTATTGTCCTGCTTTTAAAATTATGCCATAATTGGCATGGAAGTATGTTTTTACAGGAGGGTAATAATAAATGGGTGCCTGGATGCACAGTTAGCCTAACAGACAGACTGATTACTACAGCGCAACTACATTTTGTGCAGAACCCTAATACTTGTGTTAATAATAGTTGTAAAAGGTCAAGGCTGAGGAAGCAAATTGAAGCTCCTTTGTGATATGCAGCTCATACAAAACCAACAGAAAGCCAAAGTACGTGTTAATTATTATTTTTCTTCCAAATTGGTCCAATTCCCAGCCACTAGCTAGCTCCCCCCTTTCACACTGGGGGAACATAAAGGCTAACACGTGCTTCTTCTGAGATACATAAAGCCACCACATCTTTACAAACTGCTGTTCAAGCTACATCACATGGCAGCTGAACGTGGAGTGGAAAGCACCAACTGGCCTCTTCTGCAGGCATGAGCTCAGAGATGCCACAATTAACATGTGTTGCTCTGATTGACAGGGAGAGTATGGCATTACTTCCAGCCAGAGAGCATGGTCAGTTACACTGTCTTGGACTCCCAGCCATGGGTGGCTATGGCATCATCGGGGTTTAAAGAGAGAACACTTTTCTCTTGTGCATGTTAATTCATTTTAGTAAATTAAATGTTCTGGTGAAGGGAATTCAACTCAGACTATTGTATTGTATGTAAGAACCAGATTCCAGTGCTTTGAGATGATTTAATTGAAGAAAGGTATACACAGTAAATGCCTGAAATTGGCAAATGAAATGGTCAGGTCCTGTAATGTAAACTAGAATTTAAAGATCATGTGAAAACATTTGAAAAAACTGATTGAACTGGTGAACTCACCTAACTGCTCGAATCAGGGTTTTCACTGCTGGTATGACATCATCTACAGCAACATCACAGTATGACTTGTCCTCTGTGTTCTCTTCCCCAACTCCCTCCACTATAAAAGAGAAGACCATCATGAGTGAAACTCACGTTTTTGGTTCAGGGGTAGTATGTGCGCTGGTCTGTATGATAGCTGGGCTATACCATCTGCGGAAGGGCGCGTTTTCAGCCGTAAAGAAGTGCGGAAACGGGTTCGGTCATTGAAACTCCAGCTTTTCTGCACCTTAGTGGGACTGGTGGCTTCCAACATGTTCTCATTGCTTGGTGATTGACGCACACTCCCTGTTGGTACAGGGGAAGAAGCCTTGCTCCGGAGTGCCTGAGTGGAGCGGGAACTGTTCATCTTAATGCGGTCACGAAATCCAATCTTCCCACTGCCAGGAAATTTACAACACTGTATTCACAATCAACAGCTTGATTTCATTTGATAAGCCAAATTTGTACATGAAGCAATTTTCAGTGGTTTCATTTTCACGGCAAGACATTGTGGAGAAATAGACTAAAACGTAAACATAAATGTATAATTTAGAATGTTTAGGTAGGAATAAAAAAACATAGATGGACAGGCGGAAAATAGAGCATATTAATGTTTTAAAAGTCGTTAGCAGTTCAGAAAAAACGGGTTATACAAAAATAGAAAAGAGAATATTAATCAAAATCATGTGCTGTTATTTGTATATTTTAATACTGTCACAAACAGTTGACAGTCTTTTACCTAAAAAGTATTTACATAAATACTATGAAGCTAAATCTAAATACTATAATCATCCAATTATAGCCAGTGTGTGAACAAAAGTATACCAAATTAATAATTTCTAGCAAAATAATTAATCTTCTTCCCTAATTCAGGGCTCAATCTATCAATAAATCAATCTATCTATCTAGCTATCTATCTATCTACTTTATCTGATGCATACTAATGTTATAAAATTCTCTAACCATCATCCAGTAATATTGTTAGCTCTGCAACTGATTTAAATTAACTGACTTTAAATTGATTTAAATCTGATTTCATATCTAAACATGACAAATTGTAACAGCAGAGTTGTGCTCAATGTAGACAAATGGAAAAGTATATAGCATTGTGATAACCACATTGTTTGAGTCACTGAAAGATTATAATAATCTGCACTCTGCTGGACACTGCTGCACAAAAATCTACAACTCTACAATAAACAATAGTAAATGAACAAAAGTAATATGCTATAACAATATACACCCTTTATTGGTCAGCCTTTTCAATTATTATTCAAATTGCTTAAAGAGCATTAGCAAGGATATTAGGAGGCAGAGCACTTTCATGTTGCAGGTTAATTAGATAGGATAACGAAAAAGTGCTTAAATTTAGAATAACGTATATCAATTGCCCTTTTCCATGCTTTATGTACAAACACTGAAACGGCATTACTATTCTTAAGGCCATTAAGCGAAGACATGCACATTATAGATGAAAAAACATACACTGCAGCGACCAAGCATCACAAGCCAAACTAACTATATTGCAAATGCAATGTTTATGTACTGCAGAATAACTAGTTCATTATGTACTATGATACATTTTTAAATAGTCCCTGTTTTTATATAAAACTGCCATGAAACCCTGAGACCAAGTGAACAAACATTATAAACCATAAACCTAAGTGAGGTTTGCTGTCTTGGTCTCAGGATTCCATGACAATTCTTCTGTTATAAACTATATAGTTCATGCAAATATTATTCTACCAAAACTTTCTGTTAAGTGCTTCCATAGGGCCACAGTCACATGCAGTTCATCTTAAGTGCATTACATCTTTAATGTGTATGCAGGACAGGTCCAAGCTGCACATGTGGGCCATATGTCTGCCCCAAAAGTGAACACACTGCAAACATCAAAAGATCTCAAAAGTGAATCACTGTCAAACATGCATATATGTATATACACACTCCATATGGAAGTATTCCTAAATTTCCAAGCATTCCATTATCATGAAATATCTTTAAACATGCCATGAAAGAACTAAGTCTCCCATGAGATTGGTAATCTTGTTGGAAATGCTGGTACTCATATTCAAATAAACCATGAAGAACAGTTTTTACTAAATCATAAAGAAATGTCATTTATTTATTCCATATGAACTCATGGTTTATCTAAAAACTTTCAGCATAGGCAAACCTCAATCTCTGGGAAGTAGCAGAATTATGCTTGTTATTTCTGCTCTGCTTCTCACACGCTACATGCCACAGTCAGAGATTACTAACCCAGAGCCACCATTCGTCCTCACTTAAAGATGTGTAGCAATGTGCAAGATACTATAGCTAAAATTTTGAGGCAGCTTTATTTATTTATTTTAGTTGTGAGCTCTTTCAGAAAAATAGAGTAAGCACCACTCCCCAAAACAATGTTTTCCATTTCACTATACATCTAAAGCTAATACAAAATGTTAATCACTTATTTAATTGAAAATATTGAAAACAAAGGATAAATCGATTAATAAATCAATTGTTAGTCAGTGGTGAAATTAGAACATGATTTTCTAATGAATTTATTATTAATATTTGCATCATTCTTCAATAGTGTTCTGACACCATATACAGTCACTGACCACTTATTAGGTGAATCTGTTATTCATGCTATTATCTAGTCAGCCAATCAAGTAGCCGCAGTGTAATACATAAAATCCTGCAGATACAATTTTATGCTCACATCAATCATCAAAATGGGGCAAATATGTGATCTCAGTGACTTTGACCAGGGCATAGTGCTAGATGAGCTGGGAGAATGGCCAGACTGGTTCAAGCTGACAGGAAGGCTACAGTAACTCCAATAACCAATCTTTCAAGTGTGGTGGGCAGAAAAGCATTTCAGAGCTTTCCTGTCGACTAAAACCAGTCTGGCCATTCTCAAGTTTCCGCCCGCAGAACCATCGATCACTGGATATTTTGTTTTGTTTTTCTGAGTCATTCTGTGTAAACTCTAGAGACTGTTGTGCATGGAAATCCCATCGGTTTGGGAAATACTCAAATATTAGCACGTCATCACTGAGATCACATTGTTCCCATTCTGATGTTTGATGTGAACATTAACTGAAGCTCTTTGATCTGATGCCTTGCACTGCTGTCACATGATTGGCTGACTGGATAATTACATGAATGAACAGGTATATAGGAGTTGCTCATGAAGTCATCAGTGAGTGTATATTTAATTCAAATGATAACACAAGCAAGCACTTAATAGAATATTAATAGTCATCTCATAATGATCAACACTTTATATTGGCTCAATTAATAGAGTTTTCTATGTATTATTAATCAATGACCTTTCACGCTACAAAAAGGCTTCTTCAAGCCCTTCAATTGTTCTTAGCTTTCTAAAGGGGTTGCACTTAGAATCTTTTAGTTTCACCATAGGCACAAAGCTGTAGATACACTAGATAGCCAAAAGTATGTGGACACCTAACCATCACACAAACATATGCTTGTTGAACATCTCATTCCAAAACCATGGACATTAATGTGGAGTTGCCTCACTTTGCTGTTATAATAACCTCCACTCTTCTTGGAGGGCTTTCCACTAGATTCTGGTTGTGGGGATTTGAGTTCATTAAACCTCAGAAGCATTAATAGGGTGAAATCAGTGTTTCTGTTCATCCCAAAGGTGTTCACTGGGGTTGAGGTCAGGGCTCTGTGTAAGCCACTCGAGTTCTTCCACTCCAACCTTGGCAAACCGTGTCTTCATGAAGTTCACTTTGTGCACAGGGGCATTGTCATGCTGGAACAGGTTAGGCATCTTAGATCCAGTGAAGTATACAAAGACATCATATATCAATTGTGTGTCTCCAACTTTGTGGCAAGAGTTTGGGGAAGAACCCCATATGGGCGTGCCGGTGAAATGTCCATAAACTTTTGGTGTATTTTTAGTTGTGTTATTGACAAAGAAATCAGAATTTTGTATCCTATATTGTATGTGAAGCTTGCTAATCTGATATTCTAATTTAGAGATCTTCAATCGTATCAGCAAAGGCCCATTGTGGCTGAAGGCTTTCCTTCCAACCAAATATCAGTCACAATGGTTTCCACTTATTTAGTTGTTCTTGGTCACCTACTATGACTGGGATGAAAACCTGCGGCCAGTGTATTTTACCATTCTGTGAAAGAACCATAATTGAATTCACTTGTAAACTATATTAACTGTAAATACTTTGCTTAAATAGCACTTGTTTGTCTCTGGGCTCAGTGAACCGAGTAGCTCTGGACCAGTAAGGCCCTGAAACTATCAGGCAAAGGAGTGCCTAGTGTGTAGCAGGCACAGTGACATGGATACCTCTGCTTGCAGCCATGAATCCGGAAGAAACCCCGCTTTTTAGATATGAGCTGACTGAGGAGACACACAAGGCAAAGGGGCAAAGCGTGAAGGCTGTGAGGGGGAGTGGGTCATGGCAGGATACAACAATTACACTTGTTCTCTTTCTAAGTCTATTATCAGCTAATTAAAAAGAGATTGCTCATTGGTGATTCTTATAGTTTATAAACTAATAAGTGGACAAATATTTAACTGTCTTTTTCTGGAGGTTTGGTTATTTATCAATTTAAAGTGAAAGAAAACATAGGAAACAGAGCTTGAATATAAAATGATTCCGAATAATTTTAAATTAATCAGAAAAATTACATTTTCTGTAAAAAAAAAAATCAGACACTGTCATATGATGTCACGTCATTTACACTCATTATTCATATGGCATTTCCATTCACATTTAAACTGGCTTCTTTTATGTGCATGATTTCTTAATTTTCGCACACTAATAGCCAACCAAATTTTGTTTCCCTTTATGTTTAACTAAATAATGTTTGTTTGTACAGTTGTATGTTGTAGCCACTTTAGCAGCAGTGCAGCATGTCAGCTAATAGGACTTATTCTTAGCAAAATCTAAAAACATTTCCCCCCCCCATTTATTGTGTCAGAGTTTCTCAATAATCCTGCAGTCAGAGCCACTTCCCTGAGGACTGTGGCTAATTTTAGAAGTCTGTTGATATACTGCTTAGCTCGTAGCCGCTATTTAGATTGCTTACTTCCATGCTAGCGACTCGGTAACTAGCAAAAGAAAGAATTCGTATAACCAATGTTATGAAACTGTTAATATGGCTCTGCTTTGGACTCTGGAAAAATGTATTTTCAAACAAAATAATTTTTAAGATGTTTCGACATGCACTGATATTCTGCGAAGAAAGACAAAGGCTTCATGTATTTTCCAATGTTTTTATGTTTTCTTTCGCTTTAGCAGAGTTATTAGCTGATAACAGACATTTAAAATCCAAGTGCAGGTTTGTCATAGGAGGACTGACTAATATCCAAATGAGTTGGGTAAAACTGTGATCCAGAGATCACTCATTGCAAATCTTATTAGGCTCCTAAACATTTCACAACTCAAGACACTATCCAGGGATCAGCTACTGGCATAAATGTGGGGTTAAAATATTAGGTTACAGGACAGGTAATACAATTAGCCAGAAAAGGACAAAGGACAGGTCTCATTAGCAAGCAGGGACAGCATGCAGATATTCCACATGTGACAATAAGTCATTTCAAGCCCTTTTTATAGAAGATTACACATCTACTGTGTGCACCAGGCCCACATGTATCACCTGCAATGCTTAACAACATTAACTGATTAAAATCAGTCTTTATCTACTTTATCAGCATAAAGAAAGATAACATAGTCCAGAACACACAGCAAAGCACAACCAACAAGCTTTATTCATGAGAAATCAAAATCCTCTCAAAAACTGACCACAAACCTTGTGACTCCAAAATTCCTTATATTGTGGAAGAAATGGAAGGATGGCAGATAAATGAGAAAAGGAAATGGACAAGAAGAATAGATGAGTAATGTATGGATTTATAAAACTTTTTGGCAAGTTGCATTTACACTATTAAAGGAAAAATCCACCCTGAAAGACTTGCATATTAATGGTGTCCAAGAAACCATTTTTTTTTAGTTAAAACTTCCTTCGTTGAAATGTTGATCTATTTTCACTTTGGTGAATAAATAATACTCATAATGACTACTTGCTGACAGCGATGACAGTGGAAATTAGTCCTCACTTCATCTCTACCTAAAGACAGCATTGGAGCAGTGCTTTCTTCCTTCAGTGTGTCCAGCTCTCGCACCTCCTCACCTCTACACTCTGCTTAAACAGATAAGTCAGAAAGCTTCAACGTTCATGCTAATACAGCTGCCAAGGGCATCAAGTTTGTCATCATGTAGATTACTAACTAGTCACATTCGAGTGTAATTAAGTGCAACTGCATTATACAGTATAGCTGCATTTCACACTGGCACGTTGAGTCCAATGTTTGCTGTCTCCTGTTTCCTTGTTGAATTTCTTTTTCAGCTGTGTGGTAGACACCCACTAACTTCTCACAGATATAACAGAAAAAAAAACATCAACCAACAAAATAAATACATCACAAAAATTTCAATATAAACATATCTATTGTGCTTCAGGGTGGAGTTTTTCTTTAAAGCTGTATTGTGCAATTAAAAGAAATGAGTTCAACACTTTACATTCTGACAGCTATGATATTTCCACAAACGTGATGACCAACAGCAGCAACAATGGCAACAGCCTGTCAATCATTTTGTGTATGCACAGCAATTACAAACATACTACATGGAAGCGTTGTTGGTAGACTAACATGAAAGCTAAGAAGTGTATAAAAATGACAGGAAAAATAAAATATCAGGAAAGCAGGAGTGTTAGTAGTGTGAGTAATATGTTAAAAGCATTCACAGGAAACAACACTGAGCAATGGTAGAACAAACATAACCTGTGCTGTTTCTCTGGGGTTGAATGCTCTAGCACTTCGGTGTATCTTGTGCCATTTTTTTTTTTTGGATTGTGTGTAAAATTTATCTTTCTGAAAATAATGGCAGAATGAACAGTAGGTGTGCATGAATGAGCTGTAAATGATGTGTGTTCAGTGTGAGATGGCAGACATGGTGTGTATTTTGGATCTGGACAGCAGCATACCTGTCCCCCGACACATAGAGGGAACTGTAGGGCCGAAGCCCTGACAGCAGCGTGTGGTAGTTGTGAAGAAACTTCTTGGTGTTACGTTGCCGTTGAAGGTGACTGAACAGTAACGTCAATTCTCTGACCCATCAACAAACATAAATTAAACATATAAAATCATGACAAAAGGAAATGAAAACATAAAATGAGAGAAAAATGATTAACCAAATACATACTTAAAAAGACAGAAATGTAAGATTTTTTAAAAAATTGCTAAAAAAAACCAAAAACTTTAAATAATTTTTAAAATTTATTTATTTTAAATTTGGGGAAAAACTATGCATACATATAACACATTCTGTCTTTTTAAAAAAATATTCAAAATAAATAATAACTGTTTAATAAATGTTAAAAATGAATGTGAACATAAGGATATAATAGCACTGAGGATATGTAAAAATGTTTTAAAAAAATTAAAGAACAAAGGGTCAGGGCTAGGTGACATTAAAATCAAATAACAGTTTATTAAAGGTCCTAATAAATAAAGGTCTGTTCAGGTCCTTTCAGGGAGTCAACTAGACTAAACAGAAATGCAGTGAGTAATTCTGAACTAATGTGGGGCAAAAAACCAAAAAAACACCCTGTAGTTAAAAATAAAATGAAACAGTTAATTATTAAGATAACTCAGTGTTGTTCAGTTGATGTCTTTTGTTCAGTGGAAGACAAACAATAATTAACCTTTTACCAAAACAGCAATAAATAAGTAAACAAACATAAATCTAAAAAAGGATAAAATATTTAAAAAATATGNNNNTGATCATCGTGCCGAAAAGTTCCAGTTTTGTTTTATTGTATATATATAAAAGGATACATGAAGAAATCACTTTTCATTCTTGTCTAAAATTCAGTTAATGATTGGGTCAAAGTATTGACTTTAATAATATTAAAATTAGACTCTTCACAGGTTTTAAGTGTTTGGATGAATAACATTCAATTAATATTCAATCTACTGCACTAACACTACCTGTCAGCATTTTGGGGCGACTGCAAAAAAAACCCAAAGTGATTATGATCCTCTTCTAAAAGGCATTATTATTATTATTATTATTATTATTATTAATAATAATAATATTATTAATAATAATAATAATAATAATAATAGTCAATTTTAAGAAAATAATTTCAGAGCTATTGAGATTTTTTTTTAAATCTTTCAAAACATCACGGCATATTAAACAAATAACCAAAGTATAAAATAAATGTTCACGATAAAGCTGTTAATCTGATGCACTGGCTCCAAAAATATATAACAGGCTGTGTCAGTCTCCCATTTCTGGTGTATGAAAATACCATGAAATTAATAACAACAATTTTTTTTTTTTAAGATTGGATGGGCAGTAATGTTTATTATGTGGGCCTGTTACCTTAGTGTGCAAAACCTCCTCTGAAAGGAGTGAATCGTTTACAGGGCTTCTACATGAGACGGTTCAATTTCCACAACAAACAAACAGCAAGCTCTGGTTTTAGATGGCTGGTATAGCAGAGACCGTACTTACCTGAAGGATGGGAGCATACTGTCATAGAAGTACCAGGTAGCTGTGAGATATGAATGACGAGCATCTGTAGAATAGAGACGCCACGCAGCCTAACAAATACAGACACATACAGAAACACATCTACAGGACCTGAATTTAAAGACTGTAAAAATGATCTCTGTGTGAAAATCATCCAGCACGGATTTGTTGCCGAGTAGTTCATCACCTGTATGAGGGTGGCTGCTGGAGTTCTCCTCTTCTCAAAGTGTTTCTGTCTGTGCTGCTCCTGTACCTTCAGTGCAAAACCTGAACCAAGGATTCCCTTGGAGGAGAACACACAGGTATTACACTGTAGATTTTATAGTCATTTACTGGCAACCTGAGTCACCTACACAGTACTGTAAAATATACAGTAAACAACTGTAAAATATATTTACATATTGAATAGTATAAAATGACACACAACCCATTACATTTGCTCAACACAAGATACTGAGCTGAAGGGTCTTGCTCAAGGACCCAGTCAAGGTAGTTTGGAGGTGCTGGGATTTGAACAGTGTTGGATGCAATGTGTTACTGTAATTAGATTCCATTTCCCTGTAAAAAGTAATGCAAGGGTTTTCTCTTTATTTTCTATTAATTTAATTAGTTACTTTTTTAAATAAACTGCAATACTTTCATTACATACAGAATGTCAATAATATTAAACAATAAATAAACAAATAATAAAACTAAATTTAAAGTCCAATGACTGCTCTCCCTTTAAATGTGATGATAAATCTAATATGCCTGCGCACTTTGAGAGCAGATGCTGCATTCTTGTGAAAGGATGGCAGAAGATACGATTGGCTGTTTTGCCAAGTGGAAATATTCTCATTACTTTGAATTTATGACACATTCAGACAAGAATATCACTCTAAAATGTACATTATATCCTGGGGGCAAAAACATATCAACTTCTCTGAGTAGCACCAGCAATGTAATAAAGCACCTGTCATGGCAACATTGTCCTGTTAAACTTGAGGTGAATTTGCCAACAATGAAAACTCAGTACGTTTACATGGACAAAAATAATCCACTCTTAATCTAATTAAGACCATACTTAGATTAAGAAACTACCATGTAAACACCAACCTTAATCTAATT
>JAOUWY010000047.1:11639852-11652384 GCA_025728095.1 Prietella phreatophila | reverse complement strand
CTCCCCATTGTCACCCCTCACATCAGCAGCTATTTTTAGTCTTGTGATTAATATTTGGTGGCTAAGGGTCAGATCCTCGCAGTTGTTCTCGTGATGAGCGTCGTCAGGGCGATCCTGACTGACGCGAGGACTTCACAAAGGGCAGTGCTTCAAACACACCGCCTTAGCAACAGGAGTCAACACATGGCAAAATTTACATACTCAGTGATGGTGTGCTTGATGTTACAGGTTCAATCAAATGCAAAACTCTACCGGCTCTAATGCAAAAAGGTATCAATCTATTAAAGAAATAATTATCTTTCTACACCAATGAATTTTGAATATATATTTACACAAAATGCGAAGAGAATGGCTTTAAATCGATAAAGCTACCAATCAATGATTTTGTCTATGAAAAATCGATCTTATTGAGAAACCTTGCTGCTTATTGTTAAATGTTAGAACTGAGAAGACATGACGTAAACAGGACTCAGATCTAGTGTTCCTTCTGACCCAGAAACACATCTGTGATAGATAGAGATGTACCCATGGATTTACATATGAAGCAGAAGGATTGTGTAACAGGTCTGACTAGCTCATTTAAAGTTAAAAGCATGGGTATGGGAAGCGAGTGATTTCTCTCCCCCCCTTGTGGCCACAACTCAGGGTCAGTGTTCAACTCTATGATGAGCCCTGACTTCACAATAATCAAAAGCCAATAGGTGATGGTAGGATCAGAGAAAAGAAGTTAAAATATAGCAGCTCACCTGTAGCGTGCGCCGTTTGTTGTCCTCGGTGTGAATCCAGGCTCTCAGAGTGAGCTCAGTGATGAAGATCTGAGCTGCTTTGGCAAACAGCACTGGAGCCTCAGCACTGATCATCTACAGCGGGTTAAATGGTGAGCAGGCACAAGCACACATACACAAATTCTCATGGTCAGAGCAAAGGGGCAGAGCATTTTTTACACACACACACACACACACACACACACACACACACACACGCACGCACAAATAAGGCTGAACCACAGTGTGTCCCAAGGTCTTTTCTCATGTCAGTGACGCTGAGCTCTTAATTGCCTTGGCTTTCTGTTCCAGTTTAACCTTCTTCCCACTCTAAGCTCCAGTTTATTTTAAGCGTGAGAACACCACGCTACACGAAATGCATGCTTCCCACACAGGTCTAGTTTTAACTACAAACAGTGTAACGCTCATGCCACACATTGCGAACTTCACTGTCCAACAGGACGGGTCAAATGAGACAAGATGGCTGACAGATTTAAGTATAAATGAAAGAATCAAAGCTTTTTCTCTGTATGTCTCACACTCTTATTCCAGGAGAATAGTGGAAGGCAGGGTATGAAAAGGACACAGCTTTAGGTGAGTGAATGTGACAGAAAGGTGCAAGCCAGATCACTGATCCCGTCATTCTTACCTTAACATCCTCATCCAACTTCATGATTTTCTTGATGCGAGCAAGTGGAAGCTCCTGCATGCGAAAATCCTTCTGAAACAGAGCGGGAGTGTGTCACACCAGCATCATTTACATTTAAGCCTATTCCACAGATATCAAAGTAAATATCCACAGATACGCACTCGTGGTTTAAATACTGATTTACACGCTATATATGTGGGCCAAACGACTCCTATGTCTAAAACATTCCACCTGAGCACAATAAATTTAATATAAAAGGTTTGTCGTTATTGCATTTTGTTCACGTTGTTTATTCACCGTCAAATTCTATATATAGTCTTAAATGTAGTCTTTCATTAATTAATTACAGCTATTCAGGCACCAAAAGCTTCATATTTATTGCAACTGTTTTGATATATATTTTTAGACGTGATTAGATCATTACAGCTTCCAGATGCCGTAATGAACCCAATTATTATGGGATTATATGTAACAAAATAAGAATGTAAATTACATGCTGTAGGATTATCGCAATTTTGTCTTATTTCATATTTTCTTTCTATTGTAGACTCACAAACCAGACAATCCTTTGTGTGTCTCAAGTATAAATAAACAGACGTACCTCCAGTTCCTGTCTGATGGCACACCATTTTTTTCTTCGCATTTATAAGCCAGCATTCACTATGACTATATTTACTTGAATGTGTACACTTAAAAGCATTTTACACCTACAATAGAAAAACTGTCACTCACAATGTCTGGCTGTTATGTGCCTTTTGAGCCTCTATTATCACAACCTGCCTCATAATATTCATTCAGAGCGGGTCTTGGGTATACTCGTGTTTACACCCATTTAAGTAAAGAGATCTAAATGCTGTATGAGAATGCTGTACCACAGTGAGGTTCCTGATCTCCTCCATGACCCTGGGCCAGAAGGACTGCAGGTTCTGCTGGGCATCTGTTCCCGAAGCTCCGAAGGAGTCCGACATCTCCAGATCTGCTATAATGACATGCCAGACAGAGAAATCGAACCTTAATGCCTTGATAAGTGAGTGTGTGTTTTAAATAGACTAATAAGAAAGCAGAAACTATAAGCTCTTTTAGATTTAAATAAAACTCATGTGAAAATACTTGATCAACTGAAAGTTCTTGCGTGTTTACTCATTGTGGCTGAACGTGAAGAGAAACGTGAACAGCAGTGTACATGAAAGGAGCAACAGGGCTCCAAACCTCTTGTGCAACCTGGAGTTAGGAAGCCACATCTGAATCCCCCCCACCCCCCACTGAGACCAGTGTTTCTGAGGCTCGGACCAAAAGCATCTCTGTGTCCCAAGAAATCACCCATATATACACTGACACGCACAATTGCGAAACCAGTGGGCCTGGTGCTTGGAGAGTGAAGCTGGAAGGTTACTATGGCATGAGAGGAATTCTGTTAAGTTGTTCAGCCAACCTGCCTGAGCATGTGCTCCTGGGGAACTCAGCGATGCAAACACTTTTTCCTTTTAACCACTCTGGCAGAAATAAAAAAATAAATAAAAATCAAGCCAAAAATAGCTGAGTGGGGTGCCACTGGCACATGAGCCAGAGAAAAGACAACTAGGCCTTTTGCAATACAACTACAATCCAAGAGCAGGATAAAGTGCTATGGGTTTAGACAGAGGAGCAATCAGACTTCTGTGTGGCATCACTATGTGGGTCAAACTCGGCAGGACACCCTTGCATACATGACTACATGCAAGAGGATACGCAGAAACGCAGGCTTTCAACCGTTCAGCAGAGGCCAATATCTGTGTACTTGTGCACTGGATCTATTGCTTTTAAAATAAAAATATTGATCAATAGCAGGAGAGCAGAAACAATACCAATAAATAAATCATGTGTATTGATTAGGCCTGGCTGCATGAAATCTGGCCTGGTCTCCTTTGAGAGTGGAAAGTGTGATAAAAGAAACTAGAATACTGCAGTAATGCTGAAGAAAGACAATTGGTTTTGAACTATCGCTCAGTATCAATTGAAGAATAAAAAAAAAAAAAAGAGAAAGAAACTGCCTTGCTCAGAAGTGTGCCGTTTGCATTTGATTAGTTCGCTGAGGTTCATTTAAAAAACAATAAAAACAGCATTTGGTTGAGTGACGGTTCCTCCATCTCCGAGTGTGGTTGGCTGATTCTCAGTGGTGGCCAGAGATTAGAAATAATAATTAGATGATTCGCTTAACACTGTTTAAATAACTAGCGAGTTAAATACCACGCAGTGAAAGCAGGACTAGTGTCAAAGGCCCAAGAAATGAGGGAGGCAAATTAAAAGAGCAAATCCTCCATTTAAGGAGTGATGCCTCAGCACAGCCATGTTTGCTGTTTTAACTTGCAGCCACGTTAACCTTTTATGAAACATGACGCATGATAAATGAGCCACCCATGACAGGCTCGGTGAACAACATGTACTTGGTCGATCATAAACCAAACGAATGTTCGATCATAATTAACACATCATAAAAATGTACTGTGCACTGACTAGCATGGTCTAATATACAGAACCCTGAACTTTTCTCTCCTGGATACACAAAGAACCAGGCAGTCTGCATTTTTGTGTGTGCTGATTGCTCTTGCCCTTCAGCAAGCAGGGGAGTGGTGTTAGATTTCTCCTGACCTGTGCGCTTGCATCACTGCCAGTGACTACTGCTCTTCTGCCGCTTGAAAAGTTGATGCTGCCTGCACGAGCTGAATCAGCAGGAAGTTTTCTGCTAGCCCTGGCCTGCTCCATGCAGGTGGCCCGCAGCACTCACTGGTACCTCAGCAAAGGTGTGTGCCTCCATTTCACACCTCCCAGAGCTGCATGGGTTGAAATGGTGGACTGAAATACACTGCAGTTAATTAGCTCCATTTTAATGGCTGCTCTTCCAACTGCTACACAGGAGGACATACAGAGCATGGCTCTTTCTGCATCCTACGTTTGATGTTTGATGAAGCGGGACGCGGAGAGACACAACGTCAGGCCTCTTGAGAGCCACGAGAAAAGCATGTGCCCACTGTGCTGACTCGAACACAATGCTCCCAGCCAAATTACTGCACTTTCCAAGTTTCGAATGATGAACTGGTGAGAGCGTAACGCAATAATGTGACCACACAGAAAGATATTCCATTCCGGAATGTTTAATTAGACTACTGAATGCTAAATCAGAGATGTGTGGAAAAACTGAAAACGGAACAAAGATATGCCAACGACTACGGTCAGGCAAAAGACGTGTTCAAGAGCGACAGAAATACCTGCTGTGATTTAATGAACTACTTCAAACACACGTTCTTAAAAATCTACTCTTCAAAAGGGTCCAGGTATGAGCTATTTTATGTCGAGAGAGTGTTTGCTCCAATTGTTTTCCATCTTTTAAGTAAGAACCAGTCACTGATTTACACTGCAACTCCTGTTGTTATGTCTAAAGTCCAAGACTAATGTCAACAGCACCTTATTAAAACAACCTCAGCTTTATAAAATATGCCACAGGATTGATCCTTCACTAAGCCCGACCCCCTAGTTACAGCTGCTGTGTCTGACACGCTTCTCAGTCCGACAAGTCACGTGGCGTTTTCACTAACATGGGTAAAGCTTTACCACAAGAAATATCTAGAGCAGTACATCCAAAAGTTCAGTCAGCTCTCATCTATCGCACAACAGCTACAGGGAAGGCGAACGCATGCTTCCTTCGAGACACGTGAAGCCAAAGCATTGTGTTACACCACAGCATAACGCATTCGGGGGAGACCACTAACTACCCTCTTCCACATCCATGACCTCACAGGAGCCTGTGATTGACAGGGGAGAGAGAGTCTACCATCCCTCCCACCCAGAGAGCATGACCAGATTTGCTTCCTTGGCTGCTGACCACGGATGCGAGAACATGCCTTTTGAAGGCTTAATAAACTTTACAGTCTTTCAGCAACATGTAACCAAAAAAGGAGAGAAAGAAAAAAAAAGAGCTGATGCTAAATCCTAGTTAAAAAGTCAGCCCCATCAACAACAAATGATTCATTAACCTAAGTCTTCATGGCAATCCATTTTCTGACATCAGCTCATACTTTAACTACGTTTGGTCTTAAAAAGCAAAGCTTTAACAATGACGAGGAAAGACTTTGTTCAGGCTAGCTAGCTAGCTGAAGCACACACAGATCTTGATTAATCCAGATCCTACACTGCAAATCCCCCCACCAAGGTTTGTCCAAGGTGCCCTTGCCTAGTTACAGTTGCTAAGCTATGATGTTTAGGCAGTGAGGTCGGTCGCTCACAGCTTAATATGACGAATTTGATCAATCACAAATTAATTTGAACTATAAACAGGCTTTTTTTTTTTTTAAATGAGCGAGGCAGAGGATTTTGCTACCAGTGATCTCTATATCATGTTATCATTCCATGTCCTTCTCCTCCCCACCCTCATTCCTTGAAAATAGAGCGCTGATGAGAGCAGATATGAACGAGTAACACAACCTTATCTGACATCTAACTGCTAAAGGCATGGGGAGGGGGACTGGTAGTGTAAAATGGGTGCAGAACAATTTGGCACAAAGGAATTGTGTGTGTGTTTTTTTTTTTTAAAAAGCATGTCTTGCAAAACCGAAAGGCGCACTTTACACATGGCTCGTACTATTTATGAATCACCCAGCATGGTAATGAGATTCTCTCTCAAGCATTCCAAAATGTCCTAGACTATGCAAAATGCTAGATGTGAAAACTTATTTCTCAAAATATACAGGGGTTGAATTTTGATGCTACAGATCCAGGCAGATGCCTTTTCTCACGATACGATTTTGAGCAAAAATAAAATAAATAAAGTCCCCGTGATATTAAAAGGTCATCTCAAGGGTGCCAGACACACTAGTCTAGAGATATTTAGGACTCATTAACTACTGTGACATTCTCACACAGAGGACAGTCGGGGAAAGCTGTCGCGGTTACTGGTTAATCATCTACCCCCAACAAAACAAAGCGCAGAGCAACACGCGGCAACGTATTACAAATTAACCAACAAATAACCTTCTGCGTGTTTTGATAGCTAAAGACATGGGTGACGGGATCACACAAGACATAGCTGCACTATATGACCTATGAGTAATCACAGTGCACCTATAGCTCGGTCGTATTCAACACGTCCTTGTTTCAGCCTCACACCAAGTCCAGGAAGCGGTTACTGATCTCTCAAGGTCATTCAATAGAGGAAAGAGGTAGGGAAAATGAGTAAGGTAGGGAGATACACACACAAAAAAAAAAAAAAAAAAAAAAGGGAGAAACATTAGCAGAGAAGAAAGCGAGAGGGGAACAGAGCTCTTGCTGACCCTGTGTTAAACCTGAGGAGCCAATTTGCATGCCGGTGTCTCCAGAGAGCAAGCTGATGCTGAAGGGGACCCTCTTGTGTGATGGTCTGTGAGGCATGCACTGTCTTCTCAGTCTCACACTCTCCCTGCTGACTGAGTGACTGTGCGAGCCGCTCTCACATTCTTGTGACCTTCATACGCCAACAGGCCCCACTAGCACAGACGGGTACAACAAGCTAATGCTAGCTCCAGAGCAAACAGAGCAGAGCATACACCTGGAAGCTTCCTTTTCCAAATAAAAAGGTTCACTATACCGAGCTAAAAGTGCCTGGGTCATCACATAGAACGTGCAAAAGGTCACCTTTACACGGATCGGCAGGATTTGTGATGCTCTCCCGTCCAATGCTCATGTTCTGAATCACGTTTTTTTTGTTTGTTCCATATTGCCACTGGATAAGTGAGTGGCTTAAATGATATTCAAATCTCATGCAAACAACAAAACGCAGTGAGATTTGGCAGTAACTGGGAGCTATTTTTAGCTCTCCCCCCTCCCTTCCTTCAGGACTCTACTATCCGAGGTAACAGTGGAAACTTTCAATTAGAGGCAGGACAGAAATCGGAACGGACCTCAGATTCGTTTAACGTTGATTAAATAAGGGGAAAGTAACCCAGTGGAGACGTTGAAACACGAGAATGAAAAGTCAAGTAGCTCCCACAAAACCTTATTCTGAGACCCTCTCAAGTTTGTCCCCTGGACACCATATTTGCCCTCTGCTCTACATCACTGTCAGTAAAGTGTAAACAAGCCATGAAGGACTGGGCCTTGAAGGTGAAGCAGGACTTTTCGTGCAGGACAAACAATCACCATCTTCCAACCACTCGACACGCAAAAGAAACACAAGGAACATTTCTACTGACTCTGTTAATAGGTCAAGAATCCAAACGATGACATTTGTAACAGTAGTACGGGGGGAAAAAATCCCCACAAAACATTTCATCCACTTTAAGTGGAATTTTTTTTTGTGTACATTTTTAATGTTCTTTTAATACAAAAATTCTAAAGGAAGAAAGCAGAGGACACAAGGAGGAGGAGAAGCATTGTGGAGGACAGAGTACAGAGGAAGCACCCCATTTCAGATGGACAGAGAGACAGAGTGAGAGTAAAAGAGAAAACAAACACCAAACACAGGTTGGTTTGTGGGATCACTGCCTAAACGCAGATGTCACACTTACCTTGTGCCCTTCATAGTGTGCTGCAGACAGAAGGAGGATCCGAGTCTCTTTTAGAGCTGGACAGAGAAACTCTAGTCCCACAGGCTCTGTCCTGGGAGCAAACAAAGGCTGTGTGTGTGGGGTAGGCAGTCGGCATTGCACGCAGATCCCAAAGCCGAGAGGAAAGCAACAACCCCCCCTTTTCAAAACCCCCTCCGCTTTCACTACCCCATCAACTCCTACCCCCCCTTCCCTAAACACACAGCCCCCTTCCATTCCTCCTCTGACTGACTCCTACAGCCTTCAGTCCGTCTGTGCCTGGCCACGCTTTGGTTCGTCTTTCAGTTGACCCGCTTCAATGTGAAGTCAGAAAACAGCAGAGAAAGTGAGAGACGGGAGGAGAGACTGCAGATCAGCACAGCAAGTGCTGGACAGAAAATCTCCTGCCTGCTTTCCCTTTAACACTTGAAAGTAAGCAATCTAGCCTGCTACGTGATACTTAAGGCCCGCCTCTCCTCCAGATCCCACCCATTTCTTCTCTACTCTTCAAATCCGACAGATCCCCTTTTTCGCTTCCACTGGCTCAGCTGATTGTCCTTAGGCTGTGTAATTCCACCCTCCGTCCATCCGCCCGCCCGCCCGCCTGCCTGCCCTCCCTTTCCTCAGCCTTTTTCTGCTCCACCCCTGTTCACAGAGTCAACTTCCTGTTTTAAGTTACCTTGAGAAGTGGGGTAGGGGTCAGGGAAGGAAAAAATGAACAGCTAGAAAACAACAGACAAAAGGACGGCACGGGGATAAAAAAAAATGGACATGACGAGGGTAGGGGGGTGGGGGGGTCTCTGAGCGCTAGCTTCACAACTCTTCTCTGATGATCTTGTCTCCTGCTGGAGCTGGACGGAGCTGGAGGGAACAACTGGCTTCTCACCAACAACTGTGCCTTGCTTATTTACAATGTCAAACAAAATGCCTCTACAGCCCGCCCCTCTGACTAGCACACTGGCTGTCCCAACGGTGACGTAAATCACCTCGAGGCCACCGATTGGCTCTGAGGCGTGTCAAAGTGGCTGCCGCATGCCGTCGCCGGATGATTTAAAGTGGAATGTCATACAGGGCAGATAAGCCGTCACACAGGCACGCAAGGACATCTGTGCACTAAAGCTCTACAGAATGTGCAATTCATCCATGCCATTTAACAGAACATGAAATTAAATGCAGCAGAGTCTCACTAAATAACTAAATGACACAGTTCCCAGAAAACACAGAGCAGTTAGAGGTGACCTTAAGCCGCTTTAGCCAAACATGCTGACAAAATCAGGAATATGCAATCTTCCCGAAATAGATCCGAGACCATTATGACAATCAGCAAGAAAAGAGCCTGTGCTAGTATCTGTTCAGTCTCTACATTTATTTCACTCATGTTATGTGTGTAATATTAGAAACCATCTTGTATAACAAAAGGTTATTCCACATCCAGTTTCCGATTAAAACTCAAACATTTCATCAAAAGCATGTTATTGATTTACACTGTACAGTCCCTGGCTTCAACTGAGTCTTTCAAATAAAATAAATATTACATAAAATATTAAATATTACACTAATTAGCATTTTATCAAAACTACAGAACTTCAAAACAACAACAAGAACAACATGACCAGAGCAGATCCGGCCCATTTACAGAGAAGATGGAGGCGTTTTAAAGGATGCCTAAAATGGCGGAGTGACCTCAAGGTTATCCCGGTCATTCCAGTAAATACCTGCTGTTCAATGAAAAAGGAACAAATCACTAGCCTGGGACAAGCAAATTTGGAGGTTGAGCTATTAGTTTAGTTATTCCTAATAACCTGGTGGACAAGTAGGTTAACACCTAGAGATTGCCATTTGGTGTGTTTGAACATAAAGCACCTCGAGCTCACGCTACTCGTTCCGAATCTCAGCACCTGTGGATCTACAAACATCAGCTGAGGGGTAGACAATCTTTCCTCAATCACGTGGAGACACTGATAAAACCGAGCAAAATAAAGTCCGACGCAAGCTGCTCGTCAGACTCTAGTAATACTTTTACATGCAAGAAACCAAATGTAATATAACAAGAAACCAAATGTAATATCTGAAACACAGGTAAAGACATGCGGACGAGAACGTTGTCAGAAAAGGAGAACGATCATACACGCGTTCGCATCGCTCTGTGATGACAGCCATCAACAAATAACCTTCCAATCAGAAACGGGCAGTCCAATCAGATTTGAGCTTTAGATCGCGTGCCGGAGCCGCTACTGTTGCACAAAAGGGCGAGATAGGTGTCGCTATAGCAAAGAAAGCTGTTTTGAAACCCAGTGTAAACACGGAAGAAGAGTATTCTGGACGAGAGAAGAGAATGGACGTAGAGTTTTTATCATTGGGGTCTGAGAAGAGAAAACTGTGTGATTAAAGTCACAGCGAAATCCATTTTCAAACCCACGTGTTTCTTTCTCTGTCCTTCTGAACAGTTTGTGAGTCTTGTGGTGCAACGAGCCAACATTTAAGTAATTCTTCTTCTCCTCAGACGATAGGCCGATCAGCTGAATAGTGGGTTGCTCCACCTATCGTGTCGGTGTGAATTAGCCAAAAAGGCGATCGATCGTTTCGCGTTCAGTGTGAAAGCACAGTTTGTCTGCAATTCGCTTCGCTTGATCGCGTCGCGTTCAGTGTGAACGGGACTTTAGCTGGTATTATGTTAGCTACCACTTTTTGGCCAAGTCAGTGAAGCTTTTACTGCCAGTCATCTAGCTATTTCAAGATTTCTTCACTCCCTGCGCTAGATAGTGGCAAAGAGTCGATGTTTTTCTGTGAAGTGAGAAGATACCTGCTGTATCTTGTATCTCAATAGAGCACATGAGATTGTAATGTCTTCTTTTTACTGAAACATGATTCTTAACTTTGAAAAGAGCAAACGCTTCACCACATTTAAACTCTGAAACTTAGAGCTGCTTTACACTTCTGCACTGAAGTTAATTTGCCAGATATTAGGGTTAACTGTGGTGCGTTAACTGTAGACAGTCTTCTACAATCCAAACAGTGCACTGGGAATATTTACAGTCCTGCTCGTCACCGATGAAAACATGACGAGTAGATGTGACTCCACTTCAAAGCGGTTTAAATGGTCTGGTCTGCACTTATATAGCGCTTTTCTTTTCTTTTTTTAACCTTAGCGGTTCTGCTAGTTTTCATTCACAGACACCAATGGTAGCAGAGCTGCTATGTAAGGCGCTAACTTGCCACTGGGAGCAACTTGGGGTTCAGCGTCTTGCCCAAGGACACTTCGGCTTGTGGAGTCACGTGAGTCGGGACTCGAACCGCCAACGCTACGATTAGTGAACCATCCGCTCTACCACCTGAACCACAGCTGCCCTTGTTTTAGCAAGTAATACCGCAAATATATGCAAACCTGATACCACTCTGATGAGCGTAAAGCATGCATATTTGGTCGGAAGTCATGGTTTAAAGTCAGACAACAATGTGCTGGTGTCAACAGTAAGTCTTTCTTAGTATAGCATATTTCCTTCACGCTATCTAGGGAGTCTTTTTTTTATAACTGTAGGTAAATGAGCATAAAGCGGTGGCTTCAATAATCCATCACTTGGATTTACTTCATACTGGTATGCACTTGTTCTGCAGTTTAATTAACCATAGCAATGAAACCTAACTAACAGCTACAAACTTAATCCGTATAGGAATATTTATTTTAAAAAATTATTCAAGATGTACTTTGCCAAGAATTAAAATTTAATCCATGACAAATGAAGAAAAGCGCTCTCTATGCTATATAAAACAGCCGATTTATACTTCACCCTCACGATCCTTCCTGTTTATATGCACACTCCCTAACACAGTGGAGTGAGGTGCCATGTCCAGTGATCACAATCCATGCAAAAACTTCCCATGTGAAGAAATCATTACCGCCTCATAAATTCAAATGAAAGCAAAACGTGTTTATATTCTGTGTTTACGCAGCCTGGGAACAGAGTCATGTAACACCTAGACGAAAGGGTTCAGTTATTAATCTAAGCTTTATAAACAGAAGTAGTGCCAGTTATATGTTTAAACTAGGCTATCTTTGAGTTTTAAATAATAATTAATAAATAAATCTCTATCCTTATGCACAGTAATCAGGTTTCCGCTGCAAGTGCAGTTACAAAGGAATTTAATAGGAGAAATAAGAGTTCATGCAGAGACTCAGCTCGGCTAATTAGCATAAAAGGTTCAAGCTTTTGAACCTGATTTGTTTGAGCAAAGTGTTCAGATGAGGAGCGGAGAGAGCTGGACAGACTAAAGGATGTACAGCATTGTGGGCAACATAGGAAAGGGTTAACCAAAGTGAAAATTAAGTACTTAAATTAGCACTCATTTAAAATAAATAAAATAATAATCTTGCGTGTTCTTTCATACTTCTACTATCCCAGGATCTTTAGACCGACTTTAGTACTCTCAGTCCCTGCTCTAGTGAACCAGTATGAGGATGTATTTATTTATAGAGTTCAAAGCTGGATGTTTGCCAAATGCTGTAAATGTAAAAACAGACCAACAGTGAAAGACGTTTAAACAAAAAACGACAACTTTATTACTATTTTATTATATATGTGTGTGTG